>JAJPUD010013434.1:2199-16887 GCA_023553655.1 Myrmecobius fasciatus
AAGAAAGAAAGAAACAACACAAAAATTTGAATAGTTACTGAAGGATTTACCTAGTCATGTGATTCTGAAAAAGCCATTTAACTTCATCTTCAATTTCCTCATCTGTGAAATGGGGATCATGTTCCCTTACAGTATAGTTGTAAGTAATAATTTACAGTATACTTGTGAGGATTCAATGAGATATTGGATGTAGTATGCCATAGAAGTGTTCAGCATTCTCCCACAGGGATGTGTTGGTAAATATTTAAGAACTGGGCATATAGACATGGATACCATCTTTGATCCATGACTTTTTCTTATTTTAAACAAACAACAGAATAACCCTTGCCCTGATTTGTAGCATTTGCCAATTTTTGAGCTGGAATACTCAACACTGAAAATGTAAGTCAGCTCTCTTTAGTACATCCTTGTTTCAGACCCACACAGGTACTAAGGGCGAGCCTTTTTGCTTTTTATGCAAAGGACAAGACCTCCCTCCTCTGGACCAATGGAATTGAGCATTTATAACAAAGGCTTAATTTTTACAATTTAGCAAATGTATTATGAACATATATGTGTGTGTATAAATGCCCACCTAGATACAAACACAGAGACATGATATATATGTACACATGTGACCAATATGTACATATTTACATACATACATGAATAAATGTATACATTATATGATACAAACACATGCATTTATACATGCCCATAGGTATGATGTATATACATATATATATACATACATATATATATTCATATATGCATGTATATATTTTTCTCTGAACACTGACTAAAGAATAGTTTCTATTATAGTCAATAAGGGATGGCTCAGCTATCCTGTGTCGTACCAGGTGGGAATGTTGGCTTATCCATGTGTCAGGCCTGGTTGAACAGCTGCCTTGTCTATGTAGCAACAGCTGCAGAAGTGAAAGCCTGGAAAGGAACTGGTCTTTTATGGGCCATTTGCAGGTATCTAAACACCTGGGGCACCCAGGTGAATCAGCAACATTGCCAACAGGCTAATTACTGGTACTAGCGGCCTAGAATAAAGTAGTATCAATGTGGGTGGAAAAGGAGGGGTAGAAATGAAAGATATTCAAATGCTGAAGTGGCAGGAAAGGGTGAGGGGATTAGACAGGAAACACTAAATTGGTGGCTTGGAACTTCAGTAACTGTGACAACAGTGATATCATAGACAGAAAGAGGAAAATCAGGAAGCAAGGAGAACTTTTTGGCAAGTAAGTTTTAGACACATTCAGGCAGTTGCAGTACATACCCATTTATTGATATCAAGGAGGCAAGTGGAGGTCTGCAGATTGAAGTTGGGATAAAGCTTGATAGGTAGAATATAAACTGTGTGAGAGCAGGAGTGATTTCTCTTCAGTCTATAGTCTCACTTATGATCATACTTCCTATTATACTGTTTATTCATTGATTGATGACAGGATTTCCCTCCTCCATGTGATAGAGTGAAATGTAAAAGTAGATAAATTTCCTGACCTTATGAATATATAGAGAGAGACAGAGAGGGCAAGCTCCCAACCTTGAAAAATGCTCACAGAGCTTGGGAGAGAAGAATCAAAGAAGGAAGAAAGCTTCTCTAGAAGTGCCATTGTTATTGGAGAGTCACAGAGAGTTGAGGGAGAACGAGCCCCTCTAGGGTGGGGGCTGCTTAGCCACCTGAAGTGACCAGTGGTCACTCAATGCTCACCTTCACTCCAAGAAACTATAGTATATGAAGGGACCTTACCCTGGTGGAACCCTATCAGCAAATGGACTAAACCAGGTTGGGGGTTACTGATGGGCCTCCAAAAGATCAGTAAGGTAGGGAGATGTCTGCCATAAATACATGAACACTCCCTCTACCTGCCCGTGAAGTGGGCAGAGGAGAACAATTTGTGCTAATGGCCATAAAGGTGGCTGAAGCACTCTTGTGGAGTGCTTAGAGCTTGGTCAGACATTGAAGTCATCAAGGGCATCCACTCCATTTGGGCTGCCATCAGTCCTCTTGCACTGGACTTGGATGACTCTGAGACAGAGACTGAGGTTGACTTCTGCCCCATTAAATCTAATGCACCCTAAAATATCACTGGCCCTCTTGGAAAGTGGCAGACAAACAAAATCTCAGACTATCATCAGATACCAATTCCAAATTGTTCTAGTTTCTAGGAACCATCAGTTTTTGTGGATCCCTGCTGAGCCTTTGGGAAGCTCAATTTGTAATATTCCTTTGTGTTCTCGCCCTTTCACTCTCCCTCTTCCTCATCCTCTGTGTCTCTATCTCTCCTCTCCTCTCTTGTCTGTCTCTCAGTGTTTGTGTTTCTCTGTCAATTGGTCTGTGTATATATGTCTCGTTCTCTCCATTTCTGTTAATCAATACTACTAGCTGCATCTCCTACATGTTATTCCATTTCCCACCTCCTTGCCCTTTCCCTGAAAGTTCCCTATTCTTAAAATCATTGGCTTTCCTTCTCTTGAAATTGCTTTATTTTTACTTATCTATGTATATGTTGTTTCCCCTTGCTCTTGCTTGTAAGCTCCTCGAGAGAAAACTCTTTCATTTCTTACTTTGTACTCCTATGTCCTATCAGTGGCTGGGAGTGCATTATACAGAGGAATAATGTGGCCAGGACTGGGCTTGCAGAATATCATTTGGACAGTTGGGGTAGAGTAGAAGTGACACACTTACCAGGCAGGCCAAAGGTAACCCTTGGCCCCATCCAGTTAAAAGCATAATTGGAAAATAATAAACAAAGTAAATGAAAACATATAAGTAAATAAAAAAAACATAACAGGAGACATAATATATGATTTCCTTAGTCAATGTGTGCTTTCAGGGATCCTTATGAAGTCCGGAGTGTACCTATTTCTATTTGACTTGGACATCACTAATATAATGCAGGGCTTCTTAAACTTTTTTTGTTTGAGAAATTTTTACAGGACCCCGTGAATAGGTGCATAAAATAGATATGCAAATTAAAATTTATTGATAATGAATCACAATTTTATGAGCCCCACATTCAGTTGCATGACTCCATATGGGGTCAAAACCCATAGCTTAAGAAGCTTTGTTTAGAGAAATGGCTGATTTTGGGTTTGGGCATTGGTTTGGTCTCAATTCAGAAATGAGCATAACTTCTAGAGAGTGAACACCCTCTGCCAATGAAGATTGGAAATTATTCTGCATTTTGTGGTATAACAGATCCACGATGGGTAGCCACGGGTAGCCACAAGTATGCTTTTTGCAATCTGATTATCAGGGAAATATATGTACACAAACACATACACACATTTGCATAAGTTGCTGGTTAGTTGTGTCCAACTCTGCATAAGCTCATTTGGAGTTTTCTTGGAAGAGATGGGAGTTGTTTGCCAATTTCATCTCTAACTCATTTTACAGAGAAGGAAACCGAGGTTAACAGGGTTAAGCTATAAATCTCATATCCATGAATGCTCACAACTCTTTGAGGAAGGTGCTACTGCTATTTCCATTTTACATTTGAGTAAACTGAGGCAGTCATTATGACTTACTCAGATCACTCAACTAGTAAGAATCTGAGGTAGGATTTGAACTCATCTTCCTGAACTAGGGCTCTCTGTCCACTGCATATCCAGCATAGATAGTAGCATCTGAGTCATGATTTAATCTGGGCACCCCTGACTCCAGAGCCATCTCAATTGTCGCCTCACCACTCCATCTTTCATACAGCCTGTATTTGATAACAGAAAAGCCGCCACCAATAAATAGAAAATGTTCCCAAGTCATTTGATCGCTTGTTACTCTTTGTATAACCAATCATCACTTCCCTTGCTCTGTGGGTAAAATAAAATTGCTATTGTAGTAACCCCATCCCGTAAAGCCTCAGCAGGACTTAATACATATATTTCTGACACAAATGCATTTGGTTTTTTTAAAGGCCTCGGCAGTCTAATAACTAAATGATCCCCTTCTTTCACAAATTAAGACCAACCACCCAGATTGTTCCTTATTATCCCTCCATATGAAGTTAATCCTCACTGAGCTCTTAGAAAGGCTTCCAGAAACCTCCCAGGTGAGTGAGAGGCAGCCCTAATGAGCAGGAATCAGTGGCATTTGATCTCCACCACAGTGAAATGCTGACACAGAAATAATCTTTTGCTCTTCCACAAAGCTTTTAAGTCTACAAAGAAACACACACACACACACACACACCTTGGCTAACACTATGCCATTTAACTGATTCTTCATTTCAATAGTTTATTCTCTATTATTTTGAAGGGGAGATAGAGCATCAAATAAGTGTTTTGGAGGCTTCTTTCAGGGTGTGTTTATAAATCAAGGCAGAAAAGCTTCTGTCCTTGTCATTAGCCTGATTTCCTTATTAGCCCCTTAGATTTTCCTGACTCTAACTCTGTCACTTTTGACCAATATAAGACCCCAAGGGCAGACCCATCTTTCATAGGTTTCTCTCACTGCATAGACTGATAAATGAAACAATCTATTTTCCCCCGTGGATGAAGTGTTCATTGGGGAAATATCTGAGGAGGACATGCTTGTACGTAGATGAACTAAGGGCTGACATCGGTCATAAATTAGGCCCATTCTCATTACATCTCCACATTTTCTGTCCAGAAAAATAAACTCTCCCAGATCAACTGTCCAGAAAGGGAAGATCATTGTATCCAAAGGCCAAGGCAAATAAATAGATCTTGCAGTGATGGAAGCTCTGCTGTGCTGCCTCCCTGGCAGTCCCTGGGTGGGAGAGAATTATAGAGGTGCTTGTGAATTATGGAGGTGGGAGCCAGCTGTCTGCCTATGGGGGTTCAACCCTGGAAACAGCTAACAAGTCCTGCCAAGGAAGCCACAGCTGATGCTTACTCAGACGAGATGAATGACATCTGTCTCACGGGGTCCTAAAAGGACCTGATTGTTTTAGCATCCTTGTCCTCAGGTCTTGAGGTGGAAACTGAGTCTTCCCCACCTGATTTCATTAAACTGACCCCTAATCAGTGATTCAGAAAGTTCTTCTAAGGGGAGGCAGAAGTGTTCTGGTAAGCAGCAGAGCAAGGAGCTCTACCACTAAAGAAATCAGAGATCTTTCCAATACCGAAGACTAAGAGAGCCCGAATCTTGTTTTCATTCTGAGATGTTTGTGTCTCCCATTTGTGAGTATTTCCTTATTGTTCCAACTTCCATATAAAAGAGCTTTTTTTTTTCTTTTTTGAAAATCTGCCTCAACATTAGCATGAAATCCAGGTAATTATTTGAGAGAGAATTTCATCTCAACCAAAGACTTCCCTGCCATGTGCTCAGTGCCTGATATTTTCTGGGGTGGCTCTCATTAAGTTTTATGCTACATATACCAGAACAGGGAGGGAGAGCTTGAGGCTTTGTGCATTGTTAGGGAACAATGATTCGTTCTTTGGAAAGAAAGAAAGAGATTTATAGGGGAAATCACTGGTATCTGACAGTCACTGACATCAGTTCTCACTCCATGAAAAGTGAGTGGGACCTGATGAATCTTTCTTTCATGGAGAAGCTACTGTTTTTTTTGTCTCAGCTCTGAGTGGGGGATGAATAATGATCATCTTGATGGGAAGGGAAAAAAAATCTCTATTCTCTCACTCCAGTCAAATTCTTTCAATTTCTAAGTTGAATCATGAAAAATACAGATGAGCTACCTGACTGTATTTAAGAAAATTGTGCTTTTATAAAGAACTTTTGGAAAGAATATTTCATGAAAGAATTAATTTCAAGCACAGTTTTTTTTCTTATTTTATGAAATGAACTCCATCCTTACAGCCAACTATCTCGTCCCCACCCCAAAAAATTAGAAGAAAATAAACTGGCCTGGAAAATTGAGCCTTGCCATTTGACTTTAAGAATTGTCTATCAGGACTTTCTAGAGCTCTTTTCCTGTCTTGTTATGATTATTTTGTTTTTTTTTTACACTCAGGTACAAACTATTCCTTAAAGTTGGAACTATAGGAAAACCACCAAATGTTGCTAATTAAAAGAAGATTAGCAGTGAATATAAAAGTGAAGACATCTGAAGTAAGGAGAGCCCTGCAAACCCTGGGACCACCTGCTGGGCCTTATTTCAGCTACTTGGCCATCTGAGGAGGTAAGAATGAATATATTCTGTTCAACTGTAAATCTCCCCAAAGCCCTAAGTTTCACAGTGAAGAAACTTTCTTCACCCTGTCTGGAAGAAGCCATTCTCACATAATTCTATTATCAGATAATTCCCAGACTTTCTAGGAAGAAACTCTTTAACAACCTCCATTGTCCATCACTCAACCTGGGATATCTTCAAACAACCTTTTGAGATACTGATTAGCATACCTTTAGGCAGGTCTGGGACCTGGTGTGCCAGTTGGATCTTTGATCCCTCCCTCTGAGTTGCTGCCTTTACTTCTTGGGTGTCCCTGAGAACCTCCCCAAGGTTGTATTTCCCCTCTAAAAGATACACTTATAATAAAGATATTTGCTAAGGTCTCTCCCAGACTAAGCCCACTATGAGATAGTTTCTTCAGCTGATAGTGCCTTCCCTCTAATGTCACCATTCTCCTTACCCTGGCTAACTCTGGTCAGTCTAACCTGCCCAACAATGGTTTTTCTCCGACATCATGGGATATTTCCTTTTTCTTGATTAATTGGGAGCTCCCCTGGGGAACTTGTCTTTTGTTTTCCTTGCTAAATATATACTCTCCCTACTCTATTCCGTATTTGTACTCTTGGTGCCTAGTTTACCTCCTAATTACCCCTTCTGCTAAATAAAGCTGCCTTTTTCCAAAGGGAATGATAATTGTAAACTTGCCATATGTTTATTTTGGACAAGGTATTGCTACCCTGACTACATCAAGGGTAACTAGTCAACCCAATAGGCATATTTCCCTAGTAGAATCCTAAGTTTATATCCCAGCTCAGCTTTCACATGAAACCTTTCCTAATAGAACGATCCAGTATTCCCCATGACTCTTTCAACATGTAACAATTTTATATGTACTTACATGAAGACATGGAATCTCTCCAATGTTATAAAAGTTCCTTGAGGACAAGTTTTATTTCTTTACTGATTTTTGTCCTCACATTTGGCTTAGTGTCAACTCTATAATAGATTAAAAAGTATTTATTGATTTAGAAGCACAATTACCAAACCATAGAAGCTCAATTTCTCTAACAATATCTTAATTTTCTGTGACCCAGGTTTAGATCTTTCATTTAATCATATTGGATACATTTCAGTTAGAAAATGCCTCCCTACTTCTGTGGATTGACACTAATCTGCAATTTTCAATAATAAATGGTCTCCTTGAACCATTAGAAATTGAGACTAAGGTAGGTAAGTAGATTGTGTCAGGGACTCCAAGTCAGGTCTTCCTGATTGCAAGATTGGCTATCTCCCATTTCTGCTCACACTTTAAAAGATAAATACTCATTCCTTTCATCAGTGTCCTTGAAAGGAGGGGAGAGTAGCATGGTGTCAAGAAAGGATTGGATTTTTAAGGTCTTCTCTTTCAACCCTGGGATGACCTTACAGAAGTGGATCATACTTTGACCAGTTCCATACAGTTCTTGTTTTGTTAGCAGAACTAGAATAAGAAAATGCAGGCAAAGATGGTAAAAGAATAATTTCACTGAATAGGATCAGGGAAATAAAGTAAAAAGGCAACAAGAATTCTAGGAAAATCAAGGATAGTAACCTGAGCAAGGAGAAAGCCCAAGTCCCATAGACCCTGGTTTAAAAATTGCCCAAGATTCCCTTGGGTGAATATGATCCTCCTTATTCATTCAGGCTGCACCTAAAAGCAATCAGGATGAGCCCCTTGTGTAGGGGGCTGAAAGAGGCAAGGAGATCCATTTAAATCCCGTTCTTCTGAATTTGATTTTTCTCACCTCTTCTGGAATCTTATATCTATTGATTATTCTCCAGCGTTGAGTGAGATTTAGCAAAAACATAAACCAAATCATTTCTCCAAGTAAGATAAATTTTTATTATTAAGGTCAGTAACCTGAGAATCATATGGGTTAACAGCTGCCTCAGGTTCCAATCAAAAACAAAAAGCTACCCTTTCACAGATTTTTGGGGGAATATAGAACAAAGACCAGAACAGATTAGGGAGCATCATGAAGTCAATGGCAACAAAAGCAGTTATATAACTGGGGCCAGGGAAGTTGAATCAAGGAATTGGCAATAATATCCTTCTCGTCGTCTTATGATTCAGAAGTATTTGTTGTTGGAGGAGACAAGGGCTCAAACCTCTCTGGAGAGCAAACCAGACTTCCATGAAAAATAGCTTCATAGTGTAAAGATGTTAGGCCTAATACATACTACCTTAAATTTCTATTAAAGTATTCACATATGAATTGTGTTAGAAACATGCCATGAAAAAATGACAAATTAAATCTCCCCTGTGTATTCCCATATAGTTATGTAGCTATTTAATTTTGCTTTTTTTTTTTCATTAGAGGGCAACACTTTCAAGGGATTTTTGGCCTTTATTTAGCCTCATGAGCAATATGCTACTTATACAATATTAAACATTTACAACTTCTTGATTTTTGTCCTATTAACTTCTGATCCAATATCAGAATACAGTTACTCTATGCTGAATATAGGTGGTCTTGGGGGGCGGAGCCAAGATGGCGAACTGCGGACAGCTTTCTCTGTGAACTCCTTCCCACATTCCCTCAAATCCAGAAAGTAAGCCTTAAAACTGGTTGCTGAGTGAGGTCCTCGCCAAGCATTTGGACTACAACGCACTTCTATAAAAGATCTACCTTGAAAGAACTCCGGAGAAGGTTAGCCTCAGGGGAAATCGGCCTCTGGTCGCGATCGGACTCCAGCCAGGGCGGAAGTCAGGGCTGCGATAGAGGGGCGGATTTTGGGCACCCAGGAAGCCCCTGGGAGACGCCTGGGCCACTTTGCTCTGCTTGCGGGCAGGTGCTTTGGCAGATCTGCCTTTGGAAGGGGGTGGATTGAGAAAAGCTGAAAACGTGGTCCTGGTGCAAATCTAGCCCGACCAGCCTCAGACCGGAAGTCAACTCGGCAAACTGCCCCAGGGCAAATATAAATTGTTGCAGTTTTCTCGGCTTTTGACCAATATCCCAACTTTAAATCATGAGCAAGAAGCAGAAGAGAGCTCTCACCATAGAAAGCTTTTACGGAGAAAAATAGAACAGTCCCCAGATCCTGACATTATGAAAACAATCCCAGATGAAGCCACAAAGGCAGACTTAAGTTGGTCTCCCTTTCAGAAGGCTTACCTGGATGATTGCATTAAGAATCTCAAAAGAGAGCTAGAAGAAGAATGGGGAAATAAATTGAGATCAGGGCAACAGAAATATCAAAAACTGGAAAATAGGACTGGTGAATTGGAAAAAGAAAACAGTTCACTGAAAAACAAAATTGGTGAATTGGAAAAAATCACCAATTCACTGGAAAATAAAAATGGTGAACTGAAAAACAAAATTGATGAATTGGAAAAAGACAACAATTCACTGAAAAACAAAATTGGTGAATTGGAAAAAGACAACAATTCACTGAAAAATAAAACTGGCAAAATGGAAAAAGAATGCATTGAATCCAGAAATTCAATTGGCCAGCTACAAAAGGAGCTAAAAAAGATAACTGAAGGAAATAATACTCTAAAAATTAAAATTGAACAAATAGAAGTAAATGACTCAATAAGACTTCAAGAATCAGTTAAACAAAAACAAAAAAAAGAATATAGGTGGTCTTATGCATATATAAACTGATTAGAATTTGAAACAAGACAGAACTTTAAAGCTATTTAAAGCAGGAACTGAAAGGTGAAGCTTCTTTCTCTTATCACTTAAGTAAATTTCCTTTAGAAACTTTAACCATCTTTCTATTTCTGATCACTGAATTTCAAGATTCAGGTTTACGGGGCCTGGGTAAAAATCAACTCTCCTTGATGCCTGGATGATGGAATGGGAGGAGAAGGCTGTTAGGAAAAAAAGGAAATTAAATTTCATCATTACCTACCTAAAGTAGGAAACAAAAAAGTCCAATTTACTGGACTTTGCAATGAAGCCCGAACAACTTTTTAAACTGTTCGCTTTATTTCACACTTTAATATCAATAAATAAGAGTCAGACAATTCTACATATTTCAGGAAAGATGGCCCAGTCTCTGGAGCAGAATTTGGGGCAGAAATTTCTATTGACTCAGCATATCTGTCTATAAATCCATGTTGTATCCAGATAAACAAAAGCATGCAGCAGAATCTAAGCACTTTGAGGAAGAGGTTTTGTTATTGTCTCCTGAAAATCTCACAGAAAACACTGCTTATAGCAGCTAGTTAACAAAGATTGTTTGAATTTAAATTCATTGAATGACATTCAGAAAATAATTCATGTTCTAGCATATAGACTATAGTCAGTTTTCAGAGTAGCAAAGTAAATCAATGAATATACATATAAAGTGATTTGAAATCTATACACAAACACATTTAAATATTTGCTTCTTAAATTTGGCTAAAACTAACCTTAAAGATATTCCTACAAATGGCTATAGAAGTTAGGAATCTTGGCTATATTACTGGACATTTATATCTAAGACCTTTAAAATTGTGTTTTCATTAGAGGTTAGCCTGTATATAACCATATGGAGAACTCCCAGAGGAGGAAATTCCTGTTACCAATGCAGCCCAGCACTTTCTCTGAATCTTAGAATTTTAAGAGTTGAGTAGGATTTAAGGTACTCATCCCGAGTCACAAAGACTAAGTGTTAGGGATAATGCTTAGACCTAAGAGATTCTGACTTCTAAATGGGCTATATTCACTACTCTGTTAGGTTTCATTTTCCTTATGTTTTAAGTTATAAAAGTCAACAACTTATTAACATATTTAGAGGAATTGGCATATGTGTATGTTTATATATATATGTATATATATACATATATATAGTGTGTATTTATATAGGCACTTTATATTTGTGTATACATACAAAATGGCCATTGATAAGCATTTTTGTGTATTTACTGTGTGTTAGGTATTGTAGTAAGGGCTAGAGACACAATAAAATACAAGATATACCCTGTCCTTAAAAAAAAAAAACTACCAATTTAATAAGTGAGACAACATGTAAACAACTCTGTACATGCAGGATATAAATGGGGTAAATTGGACATAATCAAGAAAGGGAACTAAGAATTAATGCAAGAAAAAAAAGTCAAAGGAAAAAGGAGGGATTTTTAATTGGGACTTGGATAAAGTCAGGAATAGCCAGAAGGTTATGATAAGTAGGTAAGAACCTTTCCAGTAATGGAGGAAAGACAGGAAATACTTGAACTGTGGAGAAAGAACATCTTATTTGAGAACAGCAAGGAAGAGTCACTATTGTGGGAATATAAAGTACATGTGTGGCTGTGGAGGGCAGTTAGGGATAACAAAACTGGAATGGCAGAAGTAGACTAGGGGAAGGAGTTTGATAAACAGAGCATTTTGTATGAGATCTGGAAGTGATAGGGAGCCATGGTCACTTATGGGATTATTGGATGGAAATTGATGTGGTCAAATCTGAATTTTAGCAAATTAACTTTAACAGATGAGTAGAAGATGGACTAGAGTGAGAAAACTTAATACTAGTGTGTATAGATTTATATGCATGATTATTTTATATACATATATACAAATGATGGTACAAGTATGTGCATGAGTATAGACACATGTATATTTCTGTACATAAACAAAGAGGTAAATTGGGTTATCTGAGGCAGCAATGTACTTGAAGGAGAGAAAAGTAGCCCCATGAGCCAGGCAAGTCAGATGTGTCCAACACCTGGATGCCTATATTGTCTTTGATTCTAATGAAGAAAGCCCAGAACCCTGAACCCAAGGACTCTAGGATACCTCCAAGTCATGAGCCCTGATTCTAGTCCAACTGGTATAGCCAGCTTTGAGAGATCAATGTGATGGAAAAAGACTTCATAATTTTTGGAATCATGAACAAAACTGCAGACCAGCTGTCAACAGGCTTTTAAATATGAGAGCCTTAAGAGTGGCAGCAGGAAAAAGTAAAAGCACCCACATGTGCAACAATATTTTGTGGCAGCAAAGAATCAGAATGTGAAGGGATACCCATCAGTTGGAAGAGCTGAACAAGTCGTGATAAATGAACATAATGGAATACTTTAATTTCTTACAGAATGAGGAGCAGGCAGATTTCATAGAAGTCTGGAAATACATGAACTGATGCTTATTGAAGGGAGCAGCACTATGAGAATATTGTACACAGCAACATTGTGTGATCAACTCTGATAGGCTTATGTTCTCAGCAATGCAGTGATCCAGGACAATTGAGAGCTGTAATGGAAAATGCTATCCACATCTAGAGAAAGAACTATGGAAACTGAATGAAGATCAAAGCATACTATTGCTATTTTTCTTGTTGTTTCTCTTTCTCATGGATTATTTCATTTTCTTCTGATTTTTTTTTCTTTCATAACATGATTAATATAGAAATATGTTGAACAATATTTTGCTTGTATTGCAATCACTATTGCTTACTATGAAGGAAGAAGAAAAAAGTGGAACTCAATCTTACAAAAATGAATTTTTTTATTCTTAATTTTTACAATTTATTTTTAATACACATTGCTTTTTGCGTCATTTTGGAAGAGAAAATGAGAACAAAAGTGAAAAATGTTGGGAGATAAAAAAACAGAAAAAAGTGAGCAAAATGAGTTGATTTACATTCAGTCTCCATAGTCCTTTTTCTCGATGTACATGGCACTTTCTGCCTAAAGTCTATTGGGATTGCTTTGGATCCCTGAACCAGTGAGAAGAACCAAATCTTTCAGAGTTGATCGATGTACATTCTTGTTGTTGTTGTGTGTAATGCATTCCTGGTTCTGCTTGTTTTGCTCAGCATCAGTTCATGTACGTCTTTCTAGGTCTTTCTAAAATCATTTTAATAGAACAATAATATTCCATTATCTTCATGTACCACAACTTATTCAGTCATTCTCTAATTGATGGGCATCTATTTATTTTCCAATTTTGTTATCACAAAAAGAACTGCTACAGGCTATTTTGCCCATGTGGGTCCCTTCCCCTTCTTTGAGATTTCCTTGGGATACAGACCCTGTGATGGCACTGATGGGTCAAAGGAGATATGCCCAGGTCATAGTCCTTTGGGCATAGTTTCAGTTTACTCTGCAGAATGGTTGAATCATTTCACAGCTTCCCCAACAATGCACTATTGTCTTAGTTTTCCCACATCCCCTGTGACATTCATCATTATCTTTTCCTGTCATCTTAGGCAATCTGAGAGGTGTGAGGGGGTAGCTCAGAGTTGTTTTAACTTGCATTTCTCTAATCAATAGTGATTTAGAGCATTTTTTCATATGACTACTATGTATGGCTTTAATTTAATCTTCTGAAAATTGTTTATTTTTCATCATTTATCAGTTGGGTGATATTCTTATAAATTTGACAAAGTTCATTATATATTTGAGAAATGAGACCTTTGTCAGAAATACTGGCTGTAACGAATTTTCCCATTTTTGTACTTCCCTTTTTATCTTTCTGTTGGTTTTGTGTAACAGTTTTAATTTAATGTAATCAAAGTTGTACATTTTGCCTTCCATAATGTTCTCTAGTTCTTCTTTGGTCATAAATTCCTCCCTTCTCCAAATATCTGATAAGTGAATTGTCCCTTGCTCTCCTACTATTTGTGATATCATGCTTTATGCCCGAGTCATGTACCCATTCTGATCTTATTTTACTATGGGATGTACGATGTAAGTCTATGTTGAATTTCTGACATTATGTTCTAGTTTTCCAGAAATTTTTGCCAAATAGTTTTCCACATTCATTTTTGAACTCGCTATCTTTCCATGTAACTGGAAAAAAAATCATAATATTGTGAGGAAAAAAAATATTTAGTAGTAAGACCTTCACCACAGCCTTCAGTTCTGATCCAACTAGCCTTAGGTATCCTCTTGGGAATTGACTCCTATGGAGATCAGGTTGGCCACCACAGAAACTGAAACAACATCTATCCCCAGAATGGGCAAAACTGGCTAACCGAGGCAGGAAGGAGTCCTGAAGGAGAGATAAAAAGCACTAAAGCATCTCAACAATCTTAGCTGCCATTTCTCCTCAGACCCCAAAAGGTGTAGCTTAGTACCCTGAATTCACTACCCTTGGGATATCCATGCACAGAGGTAGTCTGGCAAGTGATCCAACAAGGGCTACAGTCACTTACTGGAGACCTAGAAGAGAAAGTCCTTTCCAGACAAGTCTGAGCCTGATCCATGGTCTAAGATTAGAAAACTTTATTTTATCACTGAAAATGTAATTTAGAAAGAGGCCTGACCATATACTTAGTTGCAATACTTTAAGGACCGCAGAACATGTAGCTGAAATCTCTTATGTTGTGTTCTCCATCAGAATGGAAGCTCCTGGAAAGTAGAGCTCATCTCATTTTTGAATTATCTTATGAATTAGCTCATCACTTTGTATATAGACAGTACTAAATATATACTTTTTTTCAAGTATTCCTTCATTAATACCTATGCAAAGAAGATATAATAATTTAAAATTGCACTAAGACTTGATTTTGGGGACAAGGTAGATGTGATTTTTTTGTGTATAGAAAATATATAATATTTAGTAAATATATGTGTATATGTGTATTTGTGTATGTTGCTTTATTTGGTGTTATGATAAATATATACACACATATA
>JAJPUD010013434.1:16897-31829 GCA_023553655.1 Myrmecobius fasciatus
TGCTCTTTGGCTTAGGTTTTTATTGTCAATTTATAGCTACAGGTGATCTTTGAAGTAAAATGCATCTTTGGGTTGTCCCCGCAAGATATTTCTGTCCTTGAATTTGACAAGAAAGCAAGCTATTTGACTAATTAAGAACTGAACCCTATTGAGATTATTCACTGGGCTAGGGTCTACTGCCATGATTGGCAGTTCAACCAATGCTCTAGGCCAATTGGCCTAAAACCTCCACATGATTGCCAAAGGGAGCTATGCAGATAAGGAGATTCTGGCAAGTTGTAAATATCTTTTTTTTCAAAATGCTTTGTAAAAATCAAATAGTTTATTTTTTTATGTTTTTGCATGAAAAAAATTGAAAGGGATAGAAAAGATGCATTTTTTAAAGAAAATTTACAGTTTTGGATGCAGACTGACCCAAATCACTTAAATTTTAATCCATTGTGACTTGAGCTGAATTTTATTTATAGTTTTCTCAAGTAATAAATTACCACTCCTCTGCTTAAAACACTTGGTCTTTCTCTCATATTATTCTACCATGGAAAACAAACAATTGTTGAATTCTAAATACGTTTCATTCTTGATTGTGTTTTCAATTAATTATTAGAAAATTGCACTTAGAAAACTCAGCAGATAGCAATTCCCATAACACTTCCTAGCATAGCATGGTCATGGTTTTCAGTCTCTTTCCTAACAAGATTTTTGTGCTTTTTAAATGAAATATGGAGAATGTGGATAGAACAATGGATTGGGAGTGAGAGGACCTGAGTTCTGAGTAGCTTTGCTACTTACTACCCACATGACTCTAAAGATGTCTCTCTCCTTTCTTTGTGCTTTAGTTTTTGAACATTGAAAGGCATGACTCACCTTTTGAGCTCCACAGATATTCCATTTTGGTTTTTAATTTTTTAATTGAAGGTTTGTGGTGACCCTGCATCAAGCAAATGTATTTATGCCATTTTTCCAAAAGCATTGTTAACCTCAAATCTGTCTCACATTTTGAGAATTCTTTCAATATTCCAAACATTTTCTTCATTTATTATTATTTTTATTATTATTATCAGTTATGGTGATGTGATCAGTGATTTTTATGTTACTATTGGAGTTGTTTGTGGGTACCATGAATGAAACCCACATAAGTACAGGAACTTGTTATAAATGTGTATGGTAAGAGTGCTCGACAGACCACCATTCCCATCTTCCTTCCTTTCCTTGGATTTCACTGTTCCCTGAGACACAACAATATTGAAATCAGTACAGTTAATAGTCCTATTATATTCTCTAAGAGGTCAAGTAACAGGAAGAGCTAATCCATCTGGCAAAATTCATTGATCTTTAATTTTAAGAAATTGACATTCTCCACAACTTTCAGCATCTACTGCCTTGATCAATCATCAACCATCAACATCTAGTCAAGACCCTTTACCAGCAAAAAGATTATGACTTTCTGAAAGTTCAGATTATGGTTAGCTTTTCTAAGCAACAAAGTATTTTTCATCAAGTTGCACAATTGCTTTTCTTTAGAAATAATACTGTTGTGATCGTAGTAGCCTGCAGTACAATGTAAACAACATTCATATGCATTGGAAAAAAAAAACAATCACATGACTTGTTCTTTAAAAAATATTTTTGTTTTATTGTGGAAGTCTGGAATCAAGCCTGTATTGTCTCTGAGATATGCTTGTACAATGAACCATGAAGGAACAATTGAGAAAAATGATCATCAGTGCCCTGTCCTGCATCTTAAAAAATGATGATTCTCAGACTTTGTCCATGCCATTCCCATCTGGAAAGAAAACAGAAAACAAACAAACAAGAAAAAGCTATTGTTTTATTCTGCCATTCCCATTAACTGTCATTTTATAGATTTTTTTCCTGCCATTTGTGTCTAAACTCCTAGAAAAGGATATCTTCCATAATTGCTACCAATCTCTTTATTCTCACTTCTCTTTCCCTCATTATCTCTGCTCCTTTAAATCTCTTTTGCTGGATCTTCATAAAGATCATACCCTCTAATTGTAGATGTCCTACAGAGGCTTGTCCTGTACCCTCTTTGCAGCTTCTATACTAATTCACTTAATGGTCTCATCTTATTTTCCTTGAATTCACTTGTGATCTCTTGGCAGTGATTTTTCAAATCTTCCTATCCTGCTCTAGCTTTCCTGCTGACTTCCAATTGCAATGTCCAATTGTTTTTAAAGCCTCTTTAACTGGCTATCCAGTAAACATCTTAAACTCAATATATCTAAAGCAGAGTCCTTATCTTTCCTCTAAATTGCCCTGACCTTCTCCTTTCTCTAGTACTGTAGTGGGCAATACAATCCTCCAAGGCCTTCAATCTAGCAACCTAGATATCATCTTGGATTCTTCAATAGCTCCCTTTTCTATATCTAATCTATTAACAAGCCCTGTTCCTTTCTCTTCTTCAATATTTCTCAACTATACCCCCTTTTCTCCTCTGACACTGCCAGTCCCCTGTTGCAGACCCTTATAAAATCAGACCTAGACTACAGCAATAGCTTGATTCAAATCTCTCCAGGCTCTGATCATTCTTCATAATGTCATTAAAGTGATTTTCAGAAAGCATATATTCATCTCTATGTGTCTCTCTCTTCTTTCCCCCCAAATGGCTTTCTATCCCCTTCTGGATCGAATACAAAATCCTGTTTGATGTTCAAAACCTTTCATAAACTAACCCCCTTCCACCATCCTGGTTTTCTTACATCTTCCCTCTGTGGTCCACTGAAAATTGACTCCTATTCCATGAACAACATCCTCCAGTTCTTGCCAGTTTTTTTCTCACTGTTTCTTGCCTAGAATGGTTTCCCCAACCCATATCTCTGCCTTCAGGCTTCCTTTAAGTCTCAGCTAAAAAAATCCACTTTTAAACACTTATTTCCCTCTGTTCATTATGCCTTTTGTATCCTATGTTAACCTTGTTAGTATATATTTGCTTGTTGTCTTGCCAATTAGCACTTATATTCCATAAGGGACTATCTCATTTTGCATCTCCAGTGCTTAGTACAGTGTCTAGCATATAGTAGGCACATAATAAATGTTTACTGACTGCCTACTGACTCCAAACCTCTTTTTATTCATTGAGTAATCTATCTGCAAAGGACATGGACCTCAGAGTCATAGGATAAGGAATCTTATTTCAGATCTGCTCTTATTACTGGGAAAGCTATTTTATCATTCTAGTATTCCATTTTCTCGTATATAAAAAGGATGGAGTGGCCAGATAAGCTTCTAATTTGAATGATCTCCATGATCTCCATTTTCTGACTCCAGCCAAATTTCCTGGCCATCTCCCATTTTTGGAATTTCCTCTGTTCTTAAGTTTGTCTTGCTAGTTTTCAACATTCATTTTTATAGGATTTTGAGTTCAAAATGTTGATTTTTCTTCTTCTCTCCTTCCTTCCCAAGACAAGAAATCTGACAAAAGTTATATAAGTACAAACATAATAAACATATTTCCACATTAGCCATGTTGTGAAAGAAGGAAGAGAACAAATGGAAATGTCACACATAAAAAAAAGACAAAAAAATGAAAATAGTATGCTTTGATCTGCATTCAAACTCCATAGTTCTTTCTCTGGATATGGTCTATATTTTTCATCATGAATTGTCTTGGATCACTGTTTTACTGAAAAACTTAAGTTTTCAAACATAGTTAACCGTTACACTTGCTATTACTGTATATGATGTTCTCTTGGTTCTGCTTACTTCATTCAGTATCGATTCATGTATTTCCAGATTATTTCTGAAATCCCCCTGCTCATTTCTTAGGGCACAATAGTATTCCATCATATGCATATACCACCATTTGTTCAGATATTCCACAATTGATATGCCTCTCTCCAATTTCTAATGATTGCCACCATGAAAAAGGCTACTATGAAGATTTTTGTGCATGTGGGTCCTTTCCCATTTTAGGATCTCTTTGGAATATAAATCTGGTAATGGTGTTGCTGGATCAAAAAATAGGAAAATCTATAGTCATTTGAGCATACTTCCAAATTGCTCTCCAGAACGCTTAGATTAGTTCACTACTCCACCAAAACATTAATGTCCCAATTTTCCCACATCTTCTATATTTATTGTTTTCCTTTTCTGTCACATTAGCCAGTCTTATAGTTGTGAGATAGTACCTCACAACTGTCTTAATTTGCTTTTAGCTAATCAATACTGATTTTGAGTATTTTAGATGACTATAAAATGATTTGTTTTTTTATCATAAAATGTTCATATCCTTTGACCATTTATCAAATAGGGAATGACTTGTATTCTTATCAATTTGACTCACTTCTCTATATATCCAAATCTATATCCAACCACTGGACCTCAGATGGCTGCAGAGAAGAAAATGAGGGTGGTGACTTTGCCCAGCCCTCCCTCACCTAAATCCACTTCATTTGCACATCACCCTTCTGAAGTCATGGTCTTCTTTGAGAATGAAGGAAAACCACAGTTTATCCTGTATAGAGCTTTTGTGTCTGGTGGCGGTGTGTTGTTTCCCCATATTGGGCTGTGAGTTCCTTGAGAATAAGAACTGTTTTGGGAATTAAAAGGTTCAGGGAACATGTTGTTCCAAAAGTTGTTCTGGACAGATATTCTTCCTATCTGTCACAAATTAAATTTGTATCTCGTCTTCCTCCTGGAACATTTAGAAACCACTGCATTGGAAGGATACTCATCAGAGGAATAAAAGGGGAATACATTTCGTCATCTCTTTTGGTTTTCTCTGAGCAGCTTTTAAATATTTCCTAAAATATTTTCATTCAACTAGAAGAAAAAAAAAGTCCTCTGCTCTGTCAATTGATAGAATTAGCTGTTCTTAACCTAATGTGCCAGATTAAATGTAAATGCAATATTTTCCCCATGTCGCTCTTCTCTAGGATTAGCAATTTTAATTTGAACTGTTATATTCTCAGGACATGTACTATTTGAAGGCAAGCTGTGGAATACACAGCACAAGTTATTATAGCCTTGACGTTCTATTTTAAAGGCATTTAACAACTGAAGAAAAGAAGCTTATGAGGAAAGAAATTGGTGAATTGCACTTTCAAAAGCACCAAGTTACCTGCAGTTATTTTTTTTCTTAATTAAAGAGGAAAAAACATCCCACAATCCCTTCAGAAAGTAGAATGAAAAAGAGAGTAATCAAATAAAGAGAGGTTCATATTTCTTTAGCTTGTTCCCAGGAAAAAATATAGATCTAAGTTGGTGGCTCTAGATTTGCTCAGATTTATATCATATTTTCCTAATTCTCTTTCTTGTTCTCTATCATTTTTACCTCTGCCTTTGAATCTTTACCTCTCCATATATGTATATCTATTTTTTGATCCCATATTGGTAGCTACAGCTATTTAAAATTTTGTAACATATATATATATGTATATATTTGTGTGTATACATATATATGTATATATATGTATACATATATATGTATATATGTGTGTATGAACATATATACATGCACATGCATATATACATACATGTATATACACACATGCATATATATCTTCACATGCCTGGATATGTAAACACATAGTTATACATACACATGTATGCATGCATTATGTGTATGCATTTGTATATGTATACATGTGTGTGCATTTATTCATTATCAAAAAACATTGATTTTTAAAGTAAAGATTCAAGATTAGGTCTTCTCATTTGAAATTCAGTATTCTTTTCAGTATTATACAGTATTCAACAATTGTTTTGGGGGTGGAAGGACGGAAGATATGGAAAATCATGAGCAAAACAGTATAATGTTTCCAGGTCTAAATTCACAAGGTAAAGAACAAATACACTGGCATATAAGAATTGGGACTATTAATATGAAGTCCTAACTAGTTAAAGGGAGCTTGTGTTCCCTCCTTATGCAGCCTTCCCCCAGCTCTACTGATGAAAACTGACACAACCTTTGTAATCACTTTTTTTTCTGCCCTTCCCTAAATCTTGCAGAAGAAATTCATTCAGCATTTAATAGCTTTCCTCTGAGTCTTTCAGCACTACATAGTTACTTGTATTTTTGGTGTGTGACCAGCTCACCTCTCATTTTGATCATTCTTTATCACCATTAAAGTTATTGTTGACATTCTCATCATTATTGTTATCATTATGAAAGCAATGAAAAAAAATTTCCCCAGGATTTAGGATCAATAAGAATAGAGATAATCAAGACTAGGGCACCTATGTCTTTTATCTTTCTAGAGACTCTATTTTACAGTAGGAGGAACATAGGTTCCAAAGTTAGCAGACCTGGCTTTAATTCCTTTTACAAATACCATCCAGGTGAATTTGGGCAATCCTCTTAACCTCAGTGGCCCTCCCTTTCCTGTTCTGTAAGAAAATTTAAAATGCAAATCAATGTCAAATGAAGTGGTTCCATTAAATGACCTCGGAGTTCCCTTTCAATTCCAGAACTGACATTATGACAAAACAAGGAATGCAAAAAGACTCTGAGGATATTTATTAGAGTTACACCATATTTATTACTTTTGGCATCAACTGACCATCAAAATGGCCATGTTTGGTGTTCATATCAATTTGTAACTTATTCCAGGTGTTCAAAACCCATAGTGAAAAGCATTATCCTTGGATTCAAATTTACATTTTTGGCAAAAAAAAAAAACTATATACACATATGATCTATATGTATATACATATAATGTATATATGCATGTATATGATATATCCGTATGTATGTGTATATAGGGATCCATATATATAAATATATGTAATTTTTAACAGAGATATAACACCCACATACATATTATCCTTTAACTAGACAGAGCACTTTTAAATGAGAAGTGTTGATGATCACTCTTTTAGACAAGCCCTATGGGCTGCCTGGATGGAAAACTGTCCTCTGGGAAAGGGACCTTCCTTTAAGAAGGTGGAAGGTTGGATAGCCATCACTCAGGTATATGTTGGAAGAGAATGTCACTTGTTACATCTGCCAATTGTAAATCATTCATGAATTTTAGATAAAAGGAATGCTGAGGAATCTGTTGAAGCATCTCCTCAGATCATTTTTTTCCAGTTTCTATTCCATTTTTACAAATCATAGTGAACATTTTAAACTCCATTTCAAAAGAGGAAGCATGACAGCATCTGTGAATTAATACTTAGCTTTATATAAAAATCTTGAGTGAGAAATTGAAGGATGCTGAGAAAATAGATTAAGATATACTAACATCTCATTCATTTGGACTTTTCTAAGGCAAAATTGGGGCAGATTCAGATATAAACTATTTGATTTTCTTAGAGTACATAGTCTGAAATCCTTTTCCCCCAATGGCAGAACTTTAAGGATTCTCAAGAAAACAATTTGATTTTAATCCAAATTCATCACTTTATCAAGAAAAAGACAGTATTTAAGATTCTACTTTATAGGTTTTATCATAATTGTGGTAGAAAAATTTTCTTTAGAGATGATTGTTATGAAATGATGGTGATAAATTTTTTTTGGCATTCTGGATGTACCTTTTTTGTAGAAAGGTAGTATCTGTGCTAGATAATTTTCTTTTTCTACCCTTTCTTCTTTCTCTTCTTTAATCATCTAAACCTGGAATCTTGCATGTTAGAAACATATTATGTATGTATATATTTGCTTCATAACCAATTAAATTACTCAGTCTCTATGAAATTTCTGGACTTTGTTCTTGTGTGGAAGTGGATATGATCTTTGTAGTGGTAGACATAGGAGGCTTGCAGCTTGAACTCAGAAAAAAGAGCCAAATTTGAAATAACAGATGTGCTTCAGGTGACTTAGAGGACCAACATGGGCTCTCCCCTCCTGCCATGGCCTGATATCTTTGCATCTGGCACTCTGGATATACTCACATCTCTATTCATATGGATTCTTTTTCTGCTTTGATCTATACAACTTTGATAACATGGGCTCCTGCCCTAGTTCTGGAGGTGGCTACTTATCCTTTTTGTCCCTATCTCCTCTTTGAGTTCCTTGAGAAATGTCAGAAATTAAGCCCACTAATCTTTTCATGTGTGAGTCAAACTTTTGCAAATAATTACCTATTGAGTCTTCACTTTCCAAGTTATATGTTTCCTGAAGTCCCCTTCAAGATGTAAGCATTTGTAAGGAACTGAGATAGCAAGACAAATTAACTAAAAATTGTGAGAGTGTATTACCTGATTTTATTTTTGTTAACAGTATAATGCATATATACCATTTTATGTCATTATCCATAAAATTAATAAAGCTGAGTTTCCTTTTTTGTAAAAATGCAATTTAGAATTTTCTTATATTTTATTATAATATATTCCACTTATATTAATTATTAATAAGATTAATCTGTAGTATTTATGTAGTGCTTCAGTTTCACAGTGATTAGATAATATTTATTATACATATGCATATGGACATATTTATATATGCTTTGATCCATTACACAACCTAGCTGACTTTGTTCCCAATTAATGCTGTTCTTGAGGAACAGTTACATCACAATTTTGGACTCATAGTATAAAATGTATGAGTGATGTACGTACTTGTTTATGAATTGCATTTAAGTGAGGTACCAATGCACAAAATCATCAACCTCGTTCTCTCTTCCATTTTCACTGAAGTCCAGTGGCAGACCAAAAGTCAGGGTGACTAGCGATGGCCTAAAATGTAATTGATGTCTTGGATATCTAGTTTTCCACAGCACCAGCTTCGGTGATCTTCATGGCCATTGGAACAAATTGTTCGCATCTGCCCATTCCTCTCAGCAAAGTTGAAATATGTTTGTGTTGGACATTCTCCTAACTCAGAATTAAAGCCTCCAGGTTAAACTGAAATTGGTTTAGTTCATCTGCAGAGATGGTTGGAGTGTAGCCATAACAATACAGCTTCTTGAGGATATTATGGCTTACAAGTAGAAACCAAAAATGGACCAGCAGCCCTGAAAATGGCTCAACAAGCCCTCCCATGGGAAGTGCTAGTTCTCTGTTAACACCCCAGCTTCAAGATACTGAAGAATGAGGGTAGTATCTACAAGAATAAGAAACTTAGATGTAGTGCCTAAGAAAAAAACCCAGAGGCCATCTACTTACTCCAGCTTCTTTGTTGTCTATAAACATCCCCATTAAAAATTTATCAAGCCTTCTTGTGAAAACCTCAAGAGAAAGGGAACTCATAGTACTTAAAGGAACTCTTCTTAATTTGGCAATAGCTTTACTTTTAGAAACTCTGTCCTTAAATTAAGCTATATTCTGCCTTATTATTTACAAACTCTCTTCCTAGTTCTATCATTCTGAGGCTGAAAAGAAAATGTCTAATGTTTATTTCTTATCACAACCCTACAAAATGTAAAACCCTATATTCTTGTCTCCTAAAGTCTTTTTGTCTCCAGACTGGAAATTCAAGTTTCCTCAATTGTTTAATTTTTTTTATTATTATTGTTGTCCTCTTTTACTTTCAAAGAGGGCCAAAATGGCTCAGGTGGTAGAGCATCAGACTTTTAATCTGAGGACCCAGGGTTAAAGTCCCTGTTTGGATAAATCACCATACCACTAATTCTATTACACTATTTTTGAATCCCTTTACTATCTTTGTTATCCATTAGACACAGTATGTTAATTCTCCTTCTAAAATTACAAATAATATCTAGAATTGAAATCAGGAGTTTGCTTGTTCTCTTTTGTTATTGAAGAAGACCAAAATAACATTAATCTATTAGGGAGGGTAAAGTGGCTAGTTTGAATTAGACCAATATGAGCTTGCAAGGCTCTACCACAGGTTGGCAAAAAAAATCCACATGAACATTTGGAATTGAGATCTCTCTAACTATGAACACCTCACATTTCCTTTGAGGTACTGCAGTTCTGCTTTGGTCATGCAGCACAGTACCTTCTTCATGTGGGCACACTAAGCTTACCAGTCCTGTGCTAGTTTCTCCCAAGTCTCAGCAACTGACTCAGAGTTTTGCAGACAGACCCTAAAAGTGTCTTTCTGTGACTTCTTCTGATCTTCTTGTGAGTACTTGTATTGTATGAGTTCTCCGTAAAATAGTCTTCAAGGAAAATGTATGTTTGGCTTTGAAAAAAAAATATAGCCACTTTATCATAGTTGAGGTCCTTGCAATAGTTTGAACATTTAGCAGATCTGCACAATGGCTCTATAGAAACTCAGTTAGGTAAAGAATCTAATACCTTTTCTCTCCCACACTTTCCTTCAGAGCCTCCCAAACACTGAGCCAACTCTGGCATTGTGTGTCAAACTCATTAACTATGTTTATGTCCTCTCAATAGATATGGTCTTGTGTGATCACCAAGAGGTCACAGGATCAGAGGGCTAATAACCATACTCCTGTGGACATCATTCTGATTTATTACTTCCTGAGATGATAGAATGGCCATCTGGGGATAAGTAGAGCTCAGTGGCCTGTGGGATAGAGTGTTATACTTGAAGTCAGACAGACATCTTTGTAAGTTCAAATCTGGCTTGATAAATTTACTGGCAATGTGTCCCTGGGCAAGTCACTTAACTATTATTGTCTCATTTCCTCATTGTTCTTGTTTGTCCTTTGTTTTCAAAAGGGATCATGCCATCAGAAAGGTGATGTCATGACTTGCAAATGAATTGGATTGAAGTGAGAGAGGCTGATGCAGTCATCAGCCTCACTTTTTCTTCCCAGCTATCTGGGTCCAGGGACAAGATATAAATCAGAATGACTGGAGATGAAGGAAATAGTAAACTACTTCATTTCCTTGCCAAGAAAACCCCAAAATGATAACATAGTCACATGCAACTGAAATGATTATACAAGATTGTTACATGCACATTTCTTATTCTTTGCCAAAGCTAATCTCTCTTGCTCAAGCAATTCCAATCTCTTATCTCGTCAAATCGCCTCTTCTGTCATGTCCACTCTTTCACTTTTTCCAACATCTCCCTGTCTATTAGTTTACTTTCTATTGCCTCTAAACATGCCCATGGTTCCCCCATCTACTCTAGAAATAAAATTTCTCACTTAATCCTTCTCTCCCCACTAATTATCATATTTCTTCTGCCCTTTATAGCTAAACTTCTCAAAAAATGCCATAAACAATAGGCATTTCCACTTCCTCTCTCACTTTCTGCATATGATAACCAGTATCTAACTTTATGTTTTACCAATTCAACCATAATTTTAGAAGTAATTAGCATAGGTTGGCTGAATTGAACATAGAGACATAGACTTATGACTCAGAACAAATTATCATTTCAAAACTTGGAATAAAATGATCTTGTCTAAAAAAACTATGAGGACACAGTGAACATTAAAATACACAACTGGAGGGTTGTACTCATCTGTAAGCCCCATATATTAAGGAATCACTTTAATATTAGACTGAGCCTAGGTGAATGTAGTTGGGATTGTGAAGGGTCCAGAGACTGTCAAGTAAGGAGTAGTTGAATGAACTTTGAATATTGAGTTTGAATAAAAAAATAAAATAAAAACAACTGGAAGGAAGATGACAACTGTTGCTTTGCATATTAAGGCTTTCTGGATGAAGAAGAGTTAAATTGGGGATTTGCAGAAGTTTAACAGATCCAGATTGGGTGTGGGTGGGGGATGATTGGGATACGTGACTTTGTAAGTCACACAATTAGTAACTCGTACATGTTTCTGGCCAGATTTGAACTTGGATCCATCTACATCAGTCAATGCTCCATCCATCACTCCATCTAGCTTCCCCTAACAGATGCAGATTTTGGTAGTAATTCCATGGAAATACCAGCTTTCAGAGTATTGGAGGTGTCCAAAAGTTGAACGATCTATCTTAAAACAGAGTGGTTTGCCCAGAATTAACACCACTCATAAAATTTAAAATTTGCTGTATGGGGCTTCCTTCTCTCCTACTTATTAGTGAATTTCCCAATTACATATAATTTCAATTATTCATAAGATTTTTAGTTCCAAATATTTCTTCCCTCCCTTCCTCACCCAAGACAGAAAGCAATATGAAAATTTATACAAACACGGTAAACATTTTCATATTAGTCATGTTGTGAAAAAAGAATCAGAACACAAGGGAAAAACCATGAGAGAAAAAAAAAAAAAAACAAAGAAAGGTTCAAAATAGTATGCTTCTATCTGTAATAGGACCCCACAGTTCTTTCTCTGTGTCTGGTCAGTATTTTCAACCATGAGTCTTTTGAGACTGTTTTGGATCATTGTATTATTGGGAAGGGTTAAATCTACCATAGCTGATCATTGTACAGTGTTGCTGATACTGTATACAATGTCCTGGTTCTGTTCACTTTACTGAGCATTGGTTCATGGAAGTCTTTCCAGGTTTTTTTTCTGTGATCTGTTTGCTCATCATTTAGCACAATATATTTCATCACAATCATATACCACAATTATTTTAGCCATTTCCCAAATCATGGATATTCCCTCAATTACACTTTTTGCCACCACAAAAAAGAGCTGCCATTATATATATATATATGTACATATACACATATATACATATATACATATGTATATATACACATATATGTATATATGTGTATATATATATATACATATATATATACACACATATATATATACATATATATATAGACACACATATATCTACACATATATATCTACACATATATATACGCACGCGCGCACACAATGCACACGCACACAATGCACACGCACACACACGTAATATGCATGCACGTGTGCAGATAGACACACATATGCACATGCACATACATGCACACATAAATACGCACATGCACATACATGCACATACACATGTACGCGCACACACGTGCACATGCACATGCGCGCGCACACACACGCACGTGTACACACGCGCACGCGCGTACACGCGTACACATATGCAATGCACTTACATGTATGCATGTATATGCACACACGTGTGCATGCATGCATGTATGTGCACATGCACATGCATATGCATGCACAGATGTGTGTATACAGTGTGTGTATATATATACTATGTATACATACATGCATATGCACATATATAAACACACGCATATATGTGTGCGTGTGTATGTATGTTTATATATGTATGTGTATGTTATATGACTATATATATGTATATATGTGTGTGTATATGTGCGTATATAGTATGTGTATGTATGCATACATATATATACACACACATACATATATATATACACACACATATACATATAATTAGTAAATGTGGGTCTTTTTCCTGTTTTGTAATTGCTTTGGCATCTATATATAGTAGTAGTATTACTGGATCAAAGGTTATGCAGTTATATAGGCCTTTGAACATAGTTCGAAATTGCTCTCCAGAATGGTTGGATCAACCATGCTCTAGTGTCCCAATTTTCTGGTTGGGGTTGTTCTAGAAGCAATCTTCTTCATATCTAATTTGGATAGGATGACTGCTGAGATTCCTTAGCATTCAGAAATGCCTAAAATGTCTTATATATTCTTACCAGTTAATTTGGAAAGAACTGCTGTACCTCTTTTGTATACTGTATTCCTTTCCTTCATTACATTTGCTTTGTTTTGTTTTTAAATGCTATACTTTTTGAACATGGCTACTGATCCACCTTGTAGACACAAGACCTCTCAATATATGAAGTAAAGAATTAAACCCTGGAATGAATAGTGATCTACTACCTTGTATATAGACAGGATTAGGAACTGGACCTATGATTTCATTTTTTTTCTAAGAAATTCAGAGATGAAAAATGCCATCTATCAACTCAGTGAAGTGCTGCCAGTGTAAGCTGGTACCTTCTCTATGTCTTGAAGTTTTAGAGTTGGTTAAAGTTCTAAAAAGTTAAATAACTTGTTCAAAGTTATTACAAATTGTCCGTCAGCAGTGGGATTTGAGCCTTGGTCTCTCTGGCTCTGAATCTGCCTCTCCAAATATGATGACATTGTAACTCCCTGGTTTGTCTGATTTAAAAAAAAAAAAAAAAAAAGGAAAAAAAAACATAGCCAGACTCTCAGATGGATCTTGCATTACCTTTGTTCTTTCCCCTCTCCTGATTTGCTTTCCCTAAATCATGAAACTGCTTATTCAAATGTTGTTTAATCATTTAGTTATGTCCATCTTTTTGTGAGATTTTGATGAGATTTTCTTGACAAAATTTCTGTACAGGTTTGCCATTTCTTCTCCAGTATCCGAGCATACAGTGACCTGAAATTAAGTAAATGATGGCCATCTCTGCATATGAGTGAATCTACAGATTCATAGACCTTGGCCAAAGATAAGAGATCCTGCAAATTAGCAAAGCCAAAAGGAGTAAAGAAAAACTTATATGAAGAAAGTCTTGGTCAGGGAGTGATGCTTTAATTTAGAAAAGTGTAAAGTTGACGTCTTTAAAGCAAGTCAAGGTCTTAGTCTCATAATACAATGGATAGAGCATTGAGAATGGAATCGGGAAGATTTTGAGTTCAAACCTAGTCTCAAATATTTGTTAAATGAAGTGTCAGTAAATCATGTAACATCTGGTTGACTTTATTTTTTAAATGGTAAAGTGGGTTAGTAAAAACAACTGTTGTTACTGTAGTGTAATCACCCAGCTGCCTAGCTGTTAGAAAGGATCAAATGAGATAATACCCATAAGACATTTGGTGCAACTCCTGCGACAAAGTAGGCATTTAATAAATATTTATTTCCCGAAAGCCTTTAAACAATCACACTTGTTCTTAGATTTTATGTATTCACCAATTGATGCAAGGAGCAGTATCCCATGAGGAACAGAGATTTGGACCTAGAGTATTAGAGACCTAGGGCCAAATTCAGACTCAGACATCAACTGACTGTCACTGGAGACAAAACATCTCAAAGGTTCAATTTTCTTATGTTTTCATTCATTATTCAGTCATTCTCATGCTGTCTGACTCTTTGTGACCCCACCTGGAGCTTTCTTGGTGAAGATACTGGAGTGGTTGGCCATTTCTTTCCCCATTTCTTTTCTCCT
>JAJPUD010013435.1:2654-18384 GCA_023553655.1 Myrmecobius fasciatus
TTGGGAATCTATCTGCCAAGGAAAAGTCAGAAACTATACGAACTAAATTACAAAACACTTTCCACACAAATAAAATCAGACCTAATCAATTGGAAAAATATTAAGTGCTCATGGGTAGGCAGAGCAAACATAATAAAAATGACAATACTACCCAAAGTAATCTACTTATTTAGTGCCATACCAATCAAACTCCCAAGAAATTATTTTACAGATCTAGTAAAAATACTAGCAAAGTTCATTTGGAAGAACAAAAGGTCAAGGATTTCAAGGGGATTAATGAAAAAAAAAAGGCAGATGAAGGTGGCCTTGCTGTACCAGATCTAAAACTATATTATAAAGCAGCAGTCATCAAAACCGTTTGGTACTGGCTAAGAAATAGAGCAGTCGATCAGTGGCACAGGATAGGATATCAGGACAATCTAGGCAATAACCTTAACAATCTAGTATTCGATAAACCCAAAGACCCCAGCTGTTGGGATAAATACTCACTATTTGGCAAAAACTGCTGGGAAAATTGGAAACTGGTGTGGAAGAAATTAGGGTTTGACCCATACCTAACACCACATACCAAGATAAGATCTAAATGGGTTCATGATCTAGATATAAAGAGTGATATTGTAAGCAAATTAGAGGAACGTAGTATTGTTTATCTCTCAGACCTGTGGAGATGGAATAAATTTATGTCCAAAGAAGACCTGGAACTCCAAATTGAACACCAGATGGATAATTTTGATTATATTAAGTTAAAAAGTTTCTGTACAAACAAAACAAATGCAGACAAGATTATTAGGAGGGAAGCATCAAATTGGGAAATCATCTTTACATTCAATGGTTCTGATAAAGGCCTCATTTCTAAAATATATAGAGAATTGTCTCATATATAAGAATTCAAGCCACTCTTCAATAGATAAGTGGTCAAGGGATATGAACAGACAATTTTCAGATGATGAAATTAAAGCCATCTCTAGTCATATGAAAAGTTGCTCCAAATCACTATTGATCCGAGAAATGGAAATTAAGACAACTCTGAGGTACCACTACACACCTGTCAGATTGGCTAAAATGACAGGAAAAGATAATGATGAATGTTGGAGGGGATGTGGGAAAACTGGGACACTAATACATTGTTGGTGGAACTGTGAACGGATCCAACCATTCTGGAGAGCAATTTGTAGCTATGCTTCAAAAAGTTGTCAAACTGTGCATACCCTTTGACCCAGCAGTGTTTCTACTGGGCCTATATCCCAAAGAGATCTTAGAGGAGGGAAAGGGACCCACCTGTGCAAGAATGTTTGTGGCAGCCCTTTTTGTAGTGGCTAGAAACTGGAAACTGAAGGGATGCCCATCAATTGGAGAGTGGCTGAATAAATTATGGTATATGAATGCTATGGAATATTATTGCTCTGTAAGAAACGACCAGCAGGACGATTTCAGAGAGGTCTGGAGGGACTTGCATGAACTGATGCTGAGTGAAACGAGCAGAACCAGGAGATCATCATACACAGCAACAACAGTATTACATGATGATCAATTCTGATGGACATGGCTCTCTGCAGCAAAGAATTGTCTCAAACCAGTTCCAATTGTTCACTGAAGAAAACCATATACACCCAGAGAGAGGGATATGAAATATGGACCACAATGTAACATTTTCATGCTCTCTATTGACGTTTGCTTGCATTTGGTTGCCTTTCTCTGATTCTTTTTTTTTCTTGTAGATAGGATTTTTCTTGCATAACTTCTCAAGCATTTCAACATTATTAACATGTAGTGGACTTCCTGCCATCTAGGGGAGGGGAGGGGACTGGGGGTAAAATTTGTAATGGAAAGCTTTGTAAAGATCAATGTTGGGAAACTACCCATATACATGTTATACCAATAAAAAGCTTTAATAAAAAAAAAAGAATTTAGCTTTTCTGAGAGTAGAGTCTATTTTTTACTTTTTGTCTACCCAGCATTTAACACAGTTCTTGGTTCACACTCAACTTTTTAAAGTTTTCACTCAGGGGCTTTAGTGGCAAATGCCTATAATCTCTATTGCTAGAATTAGAATTTGAGCTCAGAAATTCTGGGGCACAGTAAGGTTAAAGCTAATCAGATGTTTACATAGTTTGGGGCCAATAGAGTGGAAACAGTGGAGCACCATGATGCCTAAGGAGGTGCAAAGAAGGCCTGCTAAATGCTTTTATGTCAGTTATTATTTGGATCAAGTTTGCTACACTTCAAACCTGGATCAAAAGAATAAAGTAGGATAGAATAAGAGGAGTGAGCAAGGAAGGAAGGTAAGAGGGGAAACAGGGAAAGAAGGGAGAGAGGAATAAGAGAACAAGTAGATGAATGAAGTATTGAAATGAAAAGAGGGAGGAAGGAAGGAAGGAAGGAAAGAATGAAGAAATAAAGTATGGAAGACAAATAAATTAATATATAGTAAATGTTCTTTTTCAAATATATAGCACAAATTGACAGTACTTTCCTTTGCATAGAATGAGCAAAAATCTCATACTTCTTTGTAATATCTATAGTACTAATCTTGGATTAACAAAACTCTATTTTTTCTTTTATATGAATATGTAGGGTTCAAAGAATACATAATCTATCGATCTAAATGTACATCATCAGGTAAATCTTTCATGACTGTAGTACAGCATGTTGAGAAAAATGATTATTATAACCAATTATTTTGAAATCCAAGACTTTTACTCTTTTTTTGCTTCCTTATTCAAAGTTCAGACCTAGTAGGTGAAGTCAGTATCTGAAGAACATAGCTGACAATGAGATTGATCTTACCTTTCAGGAACGTTCTCCTCAATCTTGGGGAGAGGTTTTTTTTCTGATTAAAGTATAAAATCAATTTAATTTAGATGAATTCCAATCTTAAAACATTAGGGTCACACCTTTGAAAGTTCTATTGTACAACTTAAGTGTCTGGATAGAGATATATTCTTTTGCTGGAATGGAGCTGGGTTTTATGTTCAAAGAAGAAGGTGAAGACTTTTGGCCTATTTCTTCATTAAAATGTTTACCCCCTCATTGATTTTTCACTAACCATGGTTGATCTCTGCTTGTCAGGAGCAACCACTTTTCCAAAGATATTTAAGTTTTCAATGACCTCTATGTCTTTTGTTCTTGGTTGCTGAGGGACATGACTAATCATCAATTTATTGATTATTTGCTAGCCTAATTAATATATTGAGTATTAATTACCTATTTGGTTGTCTGTCTTTTCATTCATCACAATGTGCTGGATAGCACCACCCAGTTTTGGTTCCATATCTGGTATCTGTGACAGTCTAGTAAAACATTTCACTGCACAACTCTAGTTTCTAACACTTTTTCAACAGTAGGTTATCTCCAAGGGATTGGCATTTGAGTCCTTTGACACTGGTACCTAGTTTCTTGGTTGTAATTGATTCTTACAGTACTTCATCAACCATATGTTTTTTGAATTGGTCTTTCACTGAAAATGAAAGCAAAAAGTTTGGCTTAATAAAAAAGTTTCATATGTCTACAAGCAATGTTGCTAGTAGAAGTAAATTTAAGTTGTACTATAATTACTAGGATGATACATATATGTTTCTCTCTCTTCTTCTGCACCTGCTTCTGCTTCTGCTTCTGTTTTTTCTGTTTCTTCTACTTCTCCTTCTCCTTTGTTTTCTACTTCTCCTCCTCTTTTTCTTCTTTTTCTTCTTCTTCTTCTTCTTCTTCTTCTTCTGCACCTGCTTCTGCTTCTGTTTTTTTCCATTTCTTCTACTTCTCCTTATCCTTTGTTTTCTACTTCTCCTCCTCCTCTTTTTCTTCTTCTTCTTCTTCTTCTTCTGCTGCTGCTGCTGCTGCTGCTGCTGCAACTGGGTCTTTCTATTTTGTCAGGTTGGAAGTATAGTGGCCAATTCCACTACTAATCATCATGGAGGCTTTAACTTACTCTATTTTTTTTTTTTTTTTGCAATTTGGACTACTTTGCCCCTCCCTAGATACACAGCTATTCCCAGCTTTCTATAGCTCAGACTTTGTATAGGCACAATTAACTTTAGTTTTCTTTAACTCAAGTTTCAAAACGGTCAAAACATTTTTATGTCTATTAATTTTTTATCTATAATAACTTTATACATTTTTAAATAAGATTTTGAATTCCAATTTTTTCTCCCTCCCTCCTTTGTATCCTCCCTCCTCAAGATGGCAAGCAACCTGATATAGGTTATACATGTTCAATCATACAAACATATTTCCACATTAGTCATGTTGTGAAAGAAAAAACAGAACAAAAGGGAAAAGCCATAAAACCAAAACCAAAACAAAACAAAAAAGTGAAAATAGTATGCTTTTATCTGTATTCAGACTCTGGAAGTGGATAGCATTTTTTATCATGAGTCTTTTTGAATTGTCTTGAATGATTGTATTACAAAGAAGCTAAATCAGTCATAGCTGATCACACTGTGTACAGATTTTTTTAAAAGGACTAATCTCTTATCTATTTACTGGAAGATGTATGACTGGAAAGCTTGCCTGCTATATGTTTTGGAGCAGTTCCTCTATAATTCCCTGAATTTCTTTATATCACAAATTTCATAAGATTTTTCTTTTTCTCTTCTGAAATACTTCACCGAAACTCAGGAAGTTAAAATATCTGCCTTCCTGGGATGGTATGAACACTTGAAACAAGTTAATTTTGTCAATGAATATTACAACTCAGATTCTTAGTTGTCACAGGCAGAGAAAAGTTAAATAGAATTCTGAGGAAAGCAAAATGGCTGAACATTTACAAAACATATTCCTTTCATACAAATATGCTCTCATGAAAATGATATATCTTTGGCAATATTCCCAATTTTTGACATAAGGAGCAATTATATTTTTTTAAGTTTGGAAATGAAATACTCTAATGATAAAAAAAATAACATAAAGTATGTTTCTGAGTACTTTGTTGCTGTTATTCAAGCATTTCCATTCTATGGGATAATTTGTAAGATTTTTTAGGGTACCCTTGACAAGGATATTGGAATGATATGTCATTTCTTTATCCAGCTCATTTTAAAGATAAGGCAACTGAGAGAAATAAAGTTAAATGACTTTCTCAAGATCCCATAGTTAGGAAAATGTTTGAGGCCAGATTTGAATTCAGACTCCAGGCCTGCATTCTACTGTTCCACCTAGCTGCTATTTGAAAATAAAATGGGTTAAAAAAAAAAAAACTGTTATTAAACTTTCCAAAAATTGTAAAATTTGTAAAATTTTGTTAAAAAAAAAGTAAAGAAAAATTTGTTAAAATCTCTGAATGCTATAAAAATTGGAATTCTACCCCAAAGTAGACCAGGAAAAGTCCTATGATGCCAGTCTACCATAACCTATCTCCTTCCCTTCACTTTTCACTAACTCCCCTTACTGAAAGAAAAATAAACAAAATTATCCCTCAGATTGCTATGAGTGTTTTGGTTCCTAATCTATTTCCACAAATTCCTTTATGTCAGTTTTATAAATTTAAAACTTTTTTTAAAAAAATAAAGGATTCTATCCTATTTTAGCATCATACAAGATAAAGAAATATTCTATTTTGTAATGCAGTATAGAGGATAAAGCACTGGATCTGGAGTCCAAAAGACCAGAGTTCACCACTAGCCTTAGACATGTAAATAATTTAACCTCAATTTGCCCTAGTTTTCTCATGTTAAATTATAACAAGAGCACCTACCTACCAGGGTTGCTGTAAAAATCAAATGAAATAATACTTGTAGAATGCAACATAGATTCTGACATACAATAGGCACTCAATAAATGTTTATTTCTTTCCCATACATTTTGCCTTGATTTTTTTTTTGCTTTTGGTACATATGTCCTCTCTCTAACTATCTAATGCCAAGGAAAAGGACAATATTTACTTTTTTTTTTCCTTTGCTGAGCCCTAAGTAGAGGCAGTTATGTGGTGCAATGGATAGAGTTCTGGACCTGCAGTGAAAAAGACTTATCTTCCTCAGTTCAAATCTGGCTTCAGACACTTCAAAGGGCAAGTCCTTTATCCTCATTTTCTTTAGTTGCTCCATCTGTAAAAATGAGCTGGAGAAGAAAATGGCAAACTACTTCAGTATCTTTGTCAGGACAAACTCAAATGGGGTCACAGAGTAAGAAATGGCTCAAAACCTCCTAATAAGGATAGAAAAACTCATGTTTTACTCAGAGTAACAGAATTTGGAGGCCATTAATAGTACTTAAACTGATTCTGCAAGCAAAAATATTTGAGCCTCACATCAGATTGGAAAAAATAATCATTTTAAAATAGAATACCAGCAAGTGATATATTCCCTTACCCCTGATGACACACCTACAGTAAAGTCCCTCTCATACTTACCTTTGCCTTTAAAATCCTTCCTCACAGACATTTCCAGCTGAAGGTAACTTAGAAACTCAGAAGAAAAGTTCTGTGACACCAGAGTGGGAGTTCAGCATTGAATCCTAGTTCAGAATGCACCAGTGCAGTCCTGGACTCAGCCCGAGCCCCCAGCCAGGCTCTGACCTCTGAATCTGGCCATACTGGTGGCTTCCAGACCTCTCAGCTCAGAGACACCAAAGGGGACTTGGAATATAGCAGAAAAGGTCTGTGGATTCAGAGTGGTAACCCCACATACAGGCAGGTCCAGCCCTGGATCCAGCTCTGGCCTTGACCCCAGCATCAGCTAGGCAGGACATCTGAATCAGTGGCAATGCTGGAAGCCTCTGGACCTCACAGCCCGGGGACACCAGGGAGGACTCATAAAGTCAGTGAAAAGGATCTGTGGCAATGGGGGAGGAATGGAGTCTGATGTGCAGTCCCAGCACAGCCCATGGTCAGGTCAGTGGAGCTCCAGCCCCTGGACAGAACACTAGATGTTACAAGCTTCAATGGGTCTGGGACATAACTAACAACTCCTGAGTTAGTAGTCAGGTTTTTAGAACAATCTCCAATAATAGCTGCACAAAACCCCTGAAGCTTGAGACAGTGTAACCTCCACCCTGGAAACAGAGCCCTACTTTAACAAAGAGTTAAAAGCAGAGTGATAGGCTAGGAAAATGAGCAGAAAACAAACAAAAAAAAAGTTTCTGACCATTGAAGGTTATTATGATGACAAGGAAGATCAAAGCACACACTCAGAAGATGATAACTAAGTCAAAGCTCCTACATCCAAAGCCTCCAAAAAATAAGAATCTGGCTTAGAACATGGAAGAGCTCAAAAGGGACTTTGAAAATCAAGTAAGAGATAGAGGAAGAATTAGGGAAAGAATTGAGAGAGATGCAATGAGGAGAAAAATACCTTAAAAAGCAAAATTGGCCAACTGGAAAAGGAAGCACAAAAGCTTGCTGAAGAAAATAATTCCTTAAAAATAGAATTAAGCAAATGGAAGCTAATGACTTTATGAGAAATCAAGATACAATAAAGCAAAACCAAAAAAATAAAAAAAAAATTGAAAAAAATGTGAAATATTTCACTGGAAAAAAAACAACTGACCTGAAAAATAGGTCTAGGAGAGATTATTTTTTTTATTAAAGCTTTTTATTTGCATAACATATGTATGGGTAATTCCTCAACATTGATCTTTACAAAGCTTTCCGTTACAATTTTTACCCCCAGTCCCCTCCCCTCCCCTAGATGGCAGGAAATCCACTACATATTAATTATATTAAAATACTTGACAAGTCAAATATATGTATACATATTTCCATACTTGTCTTGCTGTGCAAGAACAAACATATCTACATAAACAAAAAATATCTGAGAAAGGAAACCCAATGCAAGGAAACATCGATAGAGATCATGGAAATGATATGTTGTGGTCCACATTTCACATCCCTCTCTCTGGGTATATATGGCTTTCTTCACTGAACAATTGGAACTGGTTTGAAACATTTCATTGTTGAAGAGAGCCATGTCCATCAGAATTGATCATCATATAGTATTGTTGTTGCTGTGTATAATGATCTCCTGGTTCGGCTCACTTCACTCAGCATCAGGTCATGCAGGTCTCTCCAGGCCTCTCTGAAATCATCCTGCTGGTCATTTCTTACAAAACAATAATATTCCATAATATTCATATACCATAATTTGTTCAGCCACTCTCCAATTGATGGGCATCCCTTCAGTTTCCAGTTTCTAGACACTACAAAAAGGGCTGCCGCAAACATTCTTGCACATGTGGGTCCCTTTCCCTCTTCTAAGATCTCTTTTGGATATAAGCCCAATAGAAACACTGCTGGGTCAAAGGGTATGCACAGTTTGATAACTTTTTGAGCATAGCTCCAGGTTGCTCTCCAGAATGGTTGGATCTGTTCACATTTCCACCAACAATATATTAGTGTCCCAGCTTTCCCCCATCCCCTCCAGCATTCATCATTATCTTTTCCTGTCATTTTAGCCAATCTGACAGGTGTGTAGTGGTACCTCAGAGTTGTCTTAATTTGCATTTCTCTGATCAATAGTGATTTGGAGCACCTTTTCATATGACTACAAATAGTTTTAATTTCATCCTCTGAAAATTGTCTGTTCATATCCCTTGACCACTTATCTATTGAAGAGTGGCTTGAATTCTTATATACATGAGACAATTCTCTATATATTTTAGAAATGAGGCCTTTATCAGAACCATTAAATGTAAAGATGATTTCCCAATTTGATGCTTCCCTCCTAATCTTGTCTGCATTAGTTTTATTTGTACAGAAACTTTTTAACTTAATATAATCAAAATTATCTATCTGGTGTTCAATTAGGAGTTCCAGATCTTCTTTGGACATAAATTTATTCCCTCTCCACAGGTCTGAGAGGCAAACTATACTACGCTCCTCTAATTTGCTTACAATATCACTCTTTATATCTAGATCATGAACCCATTTAGATCTTATCTTGGTATGTGGTGTTAGGTGTGGGTCAAGCCCTAATTTCTTCCACACTAGTTTCCAATTTTCCCAGCAGTTTTTGCCGAATAGTGAGTACTTATCCCAAAAGCTGGAGTCTTTGGCTTTATCAAACACTAAATTGCTAAAGTTATTGCCTAGATTGTCCTGATATCCTATCCTATGCCACTGATCGACTGTTCTATTTCTCAGCCAGTACTAAATGGTTTTGATGACTTCTGCTTTATAATATACTTTTAGATCTGATACAGCAAGGCCACCTTCACCTGCCTTTTTTTTTTCATTAATTCCCTTGAAATTCTTGACCTTTTGTTCTTCCAAATGAACTTTGCTACTATTTTTTTCTAGATCGGTAAAATAATTTCTTGGGAGTTTTATTGGTTTGGCACTAAATAAGTAGATTAGTTTGGGAAGTATTGTCATTTTTATTATATTAGATCTGCCTACCCATGAACACTTAATGTTTTTCCAATTGACTAGGTCTGATTTTATTTGTGTGGAAAGTGTTTTGTACTTTAGTTCGTATAGTTTTTTCCTTGGCAGATAGATTCCCAAATATTTTATCCTATCATCCATTATTTTGAATGGAATTTATTTTTGTATTTCTTGCTGCTGAACTTTATTGGTAATATATAAAAATGCTGATGATTTATGTGGATTTATTTTGAATCCTGCAACTTTGCTAAAGTTGTGAATTGTTTCTAGTAGTTTTTTAGTTGAGTCTCTAGGGTTCTCTAAATATACCATCATGACATCTGCAAAGAATGATAATTTGGTTTTTTCATTACCTACTCTAATTCCTTTTATCTCTTTTTCTTCTTTTATTGCCAAAGCTAACATTTCTAATATAATATTAAATAGTAATGGTGACAGTGGGCAGCCTTGTTTCACCAGGAGAGATAATTTAAAAATTGATAGTTTACCCTGAAAGTCATGATAAAAAAGAGCCTGATCATCTTGTAAGAAATTATCAAGAAAAACTGTCCTGATATTTTAGAACCAGAGAGTAAAATAGAAATTATTTTACAATGATCCCCTTCTGAAAGAGATACCAAAATGAAAGCTCCCAGGAATATTATAGCCAATTCCAGAACTCCCAGATCAAGGAGAAAATATTGTAAGCATCCAGAAAGAAGGAATATTATTGTTCTATTAAAAAAAATCAGCAGAATGATTTTAGAGAGGCCTGGAAAGACTTACATAGACTGATGCTAAGTGAAATGAGCAAAACCAGGAGATCATTGTATATAGCAATAGCAACATTATACAATGATCAATTCTGATGGACATTACTCTTTCCAATAATGTGATCATTGAGGCCAGTTCCAAAGATGTTTTGGTGAAGACAGCCATCTACACCCAGAGAGAGGACCATGGGAACTCAATGTGAATCACAGCATAGCATTTTCACTCTTTTTGTTGTTGTTTGCTTGCCTTTTGTTTTCTTTCTCACTTTTTTTATCTGATTTTTTGTTGTGCAGAAAGATAATTGTATAAATATATATATACATATATATATTGGATTTAGCATATATTTAATATGTTTAATATATATTGGATTACTTGGCATCTAGGGGAGAAGATGAGGGGAAGGAGAGGAAAATTTGGAGCACAAGGTTTTGCAAGGATCCATGTTGAAAAATTATCCATTCATATATTTTGAAAAGAAAAAGCTTTAATAAAAAAAAATCAAGTTTGGTGGATCCACAATCAGGATAGTACAAGATTTAGCAGCTTCTACATAAAGAACCAGAGGGCTTGGAATATGATATTCCAGAGAGCAATGGACCTAGGATTGCAACTAAGAATTACATCTCCAGCAAACCTGGTTGTAATCTTTCAGTGGAAAAGATGGTTATTCAATGAAATAGAGGATTTTCAAGGATTCCTGAAGAAAGAATGGAAAATTAGATTTTCAAATACAGGATTCTGGAGAAGCATAAGGAAGTCATCAGGAAAGTGATATCATAAGAGGCTTAATAAGGTTTATCTATTTATATTCTTACTTGGAAGGATGATACTTGTAACTTAAAACTTCCTCATTATTATGGCATTTAGAAGGAATATATATAAGGCAGAGGATACAGATGTAAGTTGAATATAAAGGGATAAGATACTTTTAAAAACGATGAAATTAAGAAGTGAGAGAGCAATGTGCTAGGAGAAAAGGAAAAGGATAAGTGAAATGGTGCAAATTATCTGCCTTAAAAATAGGCAAGAAAAAGCTTTTACAATGGCAGGGAAGAAAGGGAGGAGAAAGTAAATAAGTATGTAAACCTTGCTCTCATCAGAATTGACTCAAATAGGAAATAATATACATACTCAATAGGGGTAAAGAAATCTATCTTACTCTACAGTAAAATAGGAGAAGAATGTGATATGGGAAGAAGGGATGGGTGATGAAAGATAGGGCATATTGGAAGAGAGAGTGGTCAGGAGCAAAACACTTTTGAGGAGGGCTAAGGTGAAAGGAGAGAGAAAATAAATAAATAAATACAATCAACAAAAGTAAGTGTAAAAATTTTTTTCGAAGCAAGTTTCTTGGATAAAGCCCCATTTCTCAAACATAGAGGGAATTGAGTCATATTTATAAGAAATAAGACCCCTACTCCAATTAATAAATGACCAAAAGATATGATCTGTGCCTGAAGGGGTGCAAATTCATGCATTTCCTTTGACCTAACAATACCACTACTAATCATGAATACCAAAAGAGGTTCAGAAAAAGAAAAGAAAAAAAAGAGAAAATTACCTATATGTACAAAAATATTCACAGCAGCTCTCTTCTTGGGACAAAAAAAAATTAGAAATTGAGAGGATTCCTATCAATTGCAGAATGGCTCAATAAACTGTGCTACATGTTTGTGATGGAATATTATTGTTCTCTGATAAATGATGAGCAAGATGCCCTCAGGAGAAAAAAACCTGGAAAGTTCTCCAGGAACAAAGTGAAATATACAATATACCAAGTAATAGCAATGTTCTGGAATGACCAGCCATAAATGATTTTGTTATTCTCAGTCATACAATCATCCCCAACTTCCCTGAAGGACTGACAATATGAAAAATCCTATCTATAACCTGAAAAGGAATTGATTGTGTCTGAATACAGATTGATGTATTCTCTGTTTCTCTATATATGTCTTTCTTTCTTTTAACTAATTTTTCTTTATTTTATTTTCATTATGATAGGAAACCTATGTTTTCTTTCACAACTTGACTTTTATGGTAATGTTTTGCATGATTTCACGTGTGGTTTCTTAATTGTGAGTGGGGATAAGGAAAAGAACCTAGAGCTCAAAACATTTTAAAACAAATGTAAAAAATTGCTTTGAATGTAACTGGGGGGAGAATATTAAATAAATTAATTAATTTATAAAAAGAATTGATAGATTAAAAAGTCATTCCTCAATAGCTTCATTGTGTTCTGATTCTCTCTCTGCTTAGAGAAGCTGATATGTGTGAGTAGGGTCTCCTCACCACGGACAGAAATATTGACTGGAACATAGGCCTAGGAGCTTTCATCTCATGAAGAGGTAGCTGTGCTTTCATTCTTCATATACACTTTGGCATGATAAATCCCAATCCCAGAATCTCAAGGATAAATCTTTTAAAACTTAGACTTAAGTTAATGTCATAGGATTTCCCCAAAGATACATTATATGTAATATGAATTTGTTTTAGTGTAGTTATTTATTTTCTATTGACACAAGAAATGCTAAGACATATTCATAAAATTATTGAGCATTGATTGTAAAACTTAAACTAAACAAAGAACAGTGCCAACTATCATTATGCTAAACTTGGAAATTGATTTTTTTGTTTGTTGTTCCATCTTTTCAACTGTGTCCAAATCTTTGTGACCCATCTGAAGTTTTCTTGGCATAGATAATGGTGTGCTTTGCTTTTTTCTTTTCCAGTTCATTTGGTACTTATATTCATTTAAATATGCAGCTGTTTGAAGGGCTGCTTCTTAGGTATTTTGTATTTCAACTTATCTCTGCATCGTCCAAGCAACTCCTGGCATATAGTATATATTTAAATAGCTGAGAGAGGTTGTCTTCTCCAAAAGCCCTGAAAAAGTTGGCAGGTACTCCTCATTTTTGCTCCACTTGGCACCAAGGCACAGTGAATTACAAAGCAAAAGCAACAGTGAAGCCACCACTGTCAAATAAGTGAAAACACTATCAGCATCCCCTCATCCACTACCTCCCCTCACATTCTCTTTGAAATTATAGTCCAGTAGCTTCAACTCAAATGTTTGGGGAAGGTCAATGCTCTATAGATTGGTCTTGGTTTCAGAATAGGCTCCACCTGAAGATATTAATAAAGAGAGAAATCGCAATAAAAAAGGAAGACCCTCCTCACCACCCCCACCATCAATAAGATCAACTGCTGACTACAGGAAGGGAAGACTAAGAGTCTTAGGAGTGAAAACGTTGCCTATCAGTTTTCCTCAGTTTGTGGTTTTCTTTGGTTCTATATTGTTTGAATTCTTCTTTATCATTAATAGATATCCTTCAGGGCAGCTGGAATTTCCTAGAAGTAACATAGTCATCTTTCCCAGAAGGCCCCAATGTAATATTTCAATTAGCTTTCATATGATTTTAAAGACATCTAAGAATTTTCTCTCTCTTAAGAGCCTGTCAATTTTTCTAGACATATGGCATCATAATTTCAAGAAAGATGATTCTCTGAGTCACCAACTGGAGTCTGTAAGTATACTAATAAAAATTGAGTGCTGAACCAAATATGCTCAGAAAGCATATAAATGAATTCATATGCTTGTGAGCTTTATCCTCCATCATTATAGCCAGGAGAGAAAACTGGCATCCATAGAACAAAAAATATAAAAGGTGAATATATATATATATATTACATTTGTATTGTAATTATCCATTCTTGTTTCTGCAGTAAACAACTAGAAGAGATAGAATGTGTCTTATTCTTATTTATATATTCTATAATACTTAACTCAAAGAATTAGTCATAGCAGAAACTTTGTAGGCTTTTCTTGATGTGCTACTAATAAGATGGTTGCATGTGCATCTATTGATCTAATAGTAGCAAATACACTGAATTTCTAATGGTCTGTTTCTTCATTCAAAATATTTTTTGCACATTTTAAATTTCAAGTGCTAATTAAATCAAAAGATTTGTTTTTGAAAGTAGATTTCTGCCACACACACCCAAAATGTGGTAATAATAGACATATGTTACTACATATATTGTGCTTTAAAGTCACTTGCAATATAGTATGCCAAATGCTTTACAGTCACTTTTTCTGGTTCAATGAAAGAAAAATCATATGCATGTGTACTAGCAAAGAGGCACTGTTAATCACAGCACATTAATATCACATGTTGTAAAGAGCCAAAAAAAAAATCATATGGATTTCATTTACATGTCCAAATGCATATATGTTATTTAAAGGGATATAATGGAAATCTTTCTTTAAAGTAGCTTAATTATTTCCATTAACTTGCCAGGTGAAATTAAAAGGGTCAGGAAAAGGCCATTCAGAATAATGTTCTTTTAAATTCATGCCTTGGATTAATCAGTCATCCAAATATTTCTAAGTTGAACATTAAATAAAATGCCCAATTATCAAAGAATCATTAGGCTAGAATGAATCCAAAAAAGTATTCCAGTTCATTTCTGTGCTTGTAAAATGTATATAAACCCTGGTCTTTCAAAATCTAGAGTGAATGTCAGACAGTACCTATTTATTCTCAAATTTTCTTCCAGAAATTTTATATTTCACTACTGTCTCCATACTCCCAACAAAGTTCCTATTGCTGCCATTCTAGCCACCATTTCCTCTTGCTTGATAAGAACAATATATCGAATAAAAATTTCCAATTTGGGGTACCTTCACCTTTTGCAAGATGAAATTATTATTTAAGTAAGTAAAGAAATTAATAGGCATCCAGTTTTTATCTCTAGTTGATTTGTGCTATCATCACATTTGAAAAAAGCAAAGGCATATTACAACAATATTATTAAGTACAGATGATCTCCACAGAAAATATTGTGTATATTTTTTAAAGTAAATATGAAATAATCTAAAAGAAAAAACATATTCATATATTCATCTCACTCCATGTCAGAATCACTGTCTGCCCATGGAAGTTGGAATAGAGAAGGAAGGGGACAGAGGGACAAGGGCACCTTTTGATTGGTTTGCCCTTTGGCATCCCTTCTCTTCTTGTGGCTGTCATCTCTGAGTGTCTTTAAAGTAACTTTTTTTTTTTTTCAGAAAAAGCTCCTTTGTCTTTTCCTCTGCAAAGTACTTTCCAACAAACATCCAAACAGAGCCCCTGACAACATACATTTCCTGAAAATAGTTAAGAAATGACTGATAGCATGATTACAAGTGATGCAAGTCACTTTTCACTTCTATATTTTGTTGATTACTAATGAAAAAGATTGTTGTTTAGTCATTTTTCAATCATCTCTGACTCTTGGGGACGTCATTTGGGAGTTTCTTTGCAAAGAAAGTGATTGATTGAAGTGATTTGCTCTTTCCTCCTTCAGCTTATTTTATAGAGGAGGAAAATTAGAGAAATAGCATCAGGTGACTTGTTCAAGATCAAAAAGCTAGGAAGTGTCTGAGCCCAGATTTGAACTCTGGAAGATAAGTCTTCCTGACTCCAGATGAGGTACTCTATCCACCACACCACTCAGCTGCCTCTATTGATAAAAAGTAATGCACTTCAATTCTGTTAAACAAGCATTTATTATCTCCTGTTTGGAATTTATTATGATAGTTTAAAAAAAATTTTTGTCAGTATGCATTTTACTTTTTCGTAGGCTTATTGCATAAAGAGTTCCTTCCCTACAGTTTTGTTTTTT
>JAJPUD010013435.1:18784-37747 GCA_023553655.1 Myrmecobius fasciatus
AGAATGCATGGAAATATTCACAGAAAGCGTTAAAATGCTGTGTTGTGGTTCACTCTCAGTTCCCACAGGCCTCTCTCTGGATGTATATGACTATCTTCATCGCAGAACAACTGGTTTGAATCACATCATTGTTGAAGAGAACCATGTCCATCAAAATTGATCATCGTATAGTCCTGTTGCTGTGTATAATGTTCTCCTGGTTCTGCTGATTTCACTCAGCATCAGTTCATGCAAGTCTCTCCAATCCTCTCTGAAATCCTCCTGTTGGTCATTTCTTACAGAACAATAATATTCCATAACATTCATATACCATAATTTATTCAGCCATTCTCCAATTGATGGGCATCTTTTCAATTTCCAGTTTCTTGCCACTACAAAAAGGGCTGCCACAAACATTTTTGCACATGTGGGTCCCTTTCCCTCCTTAAAAATCTCTTTGGGATATAGGCCCAGTAGAAACACTGCTGGGTCAAAGGGTATGCACTTATACACATTTTTTAAAAAAACCCACTTATCTATTCTATTCCACTAATGGACTTTTTCTGTTCATTGTAATATACTTTAAGATCTGGTATATGTATATGTGTGTGTATATATATATATATGTATATATATATATATATACGTATATGTATATATGACTGTGTGTGTATGTGTGTGTGAATATGCACATGCATGTGTATGTTTTGTCTACCATCTAGTTCTCCAAATGAATATTGCTATTATTTTGCCAAATTCTAGGAAGTTTTCCTTTATTTATGTGAAAATTGTTTTATAGTTGTATTTATGTAAGTCCTGGGAGTGTCTCAGTAAGTAAACATCAAATTATGCATCTTGTTTTATTCTTATCATAAATGGAAATTCCTTTACTATTGCTTCCTCACAGATTTGAAGAATGCTGCAGAATGTTGATTTTTATTCCATGGCTTTATTCTGTATCTTGATATAAACATGTTTTTACAGAAAATATTGGTTGTCCCAAATATCATAATATCTCCACATAGAGATAATTTTGTTTCCTCTTGCCAGATACTTGTTTCATTAATTTCTTTTTCTGTGTGTATAATTGCTATATCTATTTATAGCACTATGCTAAATAATGGAAGAGATAGTGTTTATTCTTGCCTTAGTCTGATTTAACTGAGAAATCTTGCTGTATGTTTTCTTTACAAATATTGGTAGAGCTCAGTTTTAGAAGTTGCAGAGATTACCTCTTACATGTAAAATAAAGTATAAACTCTTCTTGCCTTATATAGTCCTTTACAATCTGGTTTCAATCTATCTTTCCAAAATCACTGTATAACCAACTTTTGGGATAAGTACTCACTATTTGACAAAAACTGCTGGGAAAATTGGATACTAATGTGGAAGAAATTAGGGCTTGACCCACACAACACCACCTACCAAGATAAGATCTAAATGAGTTCATGATTTAGATATAAAGAATGATATTATAAGCAAATTGGAAGAACATAGGATAGTTTACCTCTCAGACCTATGGAGAAGGAAGGAATTTGCGTCCAAAGGAGAACTGGAACTCTTAATTGAACACCAGATAGATAATTGTGATTATATTAAGTTAAAAATAATTTTGTACAAACAAAACTAATGCAGACAAGATTAGGAGGGAAGCAATAAATTGGGAGATCATCTTTACATTTAAGGGCTCTGATAAAGGCCTCTTTTCTAAAATATATGGAGATTTTTCTCATATTTATAAGAATTCAAGCCACTCTCCATTAGATAAATGGTCAAAGGATATGAACAGACAATTTTCAGATGATGAAATTAAAACTATTTTTAGTCATATGAAAAGGTGCTCCAAATCACTATTGATCAGAGAAATGCATATTAAGACAACACTGAGATACCACTACACATCTGTCAGATTGGCTAAGATGACAGGAAAAGATAATGCCGAATGTTGGAGGGGATGTGGGAAAACTGGAACACTGGTACATTGTTGGTGGAGCTGTGAATGGATCCAACATTCTGGAGAGCAATTTGGAACTACACTCAAAAAAATTATCCAACTGTGCATACCTTTTGACCTAGCAGTGTTTCTACTGGGCCTATATCTTAACGAGATCTTAAAGGAGGGAAAGGGACCCCAATGAGCAAAAATGTTTGTGGCAGCCCTTTTTGTAGTGGCTAGAAATTGGAAACTGAATGTATGCCCATCAATTGGAGAATGGCTGAATAAATTATGGTATATGAATGTTATAGATGATTTCAGAGAGGCCTGGAGAGATTTGTATGAACTGATGCTGAGTGAAATCAGCAGAACCAGGACATCATTGTACATGGCAACAATAAAACTACATGATGATCAATTCTGATGGACATGGCTCTCTTCAATGAGATGTTTCAAACCAGTTCCAGCTGTTCAATGATGAACAAAGCCATATATACCCAGGGAGAGGCCTGTAGGATCTGAGTCTGGACCACAACATAGCATTTTCACACTCTCTATTGATGTTTGCTTGCATTATGTTTTCCTTTTTAGGTTTTTTTTTCTTTTCCATACAGCAAGATAACTGCATAAATATGTATACACATATTCTATCTGCCAAATATTTTAACATAATTAACATGTATTAGACTTCCTGCCACCTAGGGGAGAGGGTGGGGGGTAGGAGGGAAAAATTTGTAACAGAAAGCTTTGCAAGGGTCAATGTTGAAAAATGCACATGTTTTCCAAATAAAAAGCTTTAATAAAAAAAAAATCACTGTATATTAATCTCCATTTTAAGAACATTAGCCTGCTTATTATTTCCTGTACACAGCATTTCATCTTCTAAAACATATCTTTATACAATCTGTCCTTTATGTTTGAAATGGAACCCCGTTTTACTTCTGCCTATTGAAACCCTGACTTCAAAAATCAACTCAAAGTACTCTTAGATGAGGCAATTCTTGTTCCTTCCCACCATGAATTTATCCCCACTCCCTACCAATACAAAAATTTAATATGCATATATTTGTATGATTTTAAATTTACCTTTATAGAAATGAATGAATGAAAGCATATTTATTAAATAATCACATTATGTCATACCCTCTAAGCTGCTAAACAATGGGGGTACAAATTTAAAAGACACATAGTCCCTGAGTTCAAGGGGCATACATTCTAATGTGGTAGAGAAAACATATACAGTAATTATTTCTAGGTCACAGAGTTTTGATTTGGACATTTAATAAAGCCAAAAGGCAATAGATCAGCATGCCCTTTCCAGAAGCAATGATCATGTTGATTTGATTACAGTTCTAAAAGAAAGAAATAGAAGAGTATGGGAAACACACAGAAAGATATATGGTTACAGAAGCCAGCAGAGTGAGCACAAGAAGCAGCCAAAGTGCAATGCCAAAGAGAAATTTTAGCACACACACAGATGGTCCACATCCATTCAAAAATATCCTAGCTTGTCTGGAGGGAATTTATGGACAGTTTTTGGAGAGGGTGGGAAGGGTATTTCCACCAGTTACTTCTTTACTAATATATTAATGATATAACCATTGTATATCTAGTTTAATATATAGTAAATGAACAAAATGTACCTTTTTAAAAAAACTTATTTGTTGAGTGTTACTGAAAAAGTGTGCACTCAAGTATTCAAAAGTAAAAATGAGCTTCTTAATATTGCTCTTCCTTCTTCCCTCCCCCTTTCCCTCTTCCCTCCTTTGTTCTTTCTTTTTTCCTCCCTTCTTTCTTTCTTCCCTTTCTTTGTTCCTTCATTCCTTCATTCTTCCTTTGTTCCTTCCTTCATTTGTTCATTCTTTCCTTCCTTCCTTCTTTTCTTTTCTTCCTTCCTTCTTTTCTTTTCTTCTTTCCTACCTACTGTTTATCCTTCCTTTGCTTGTTCACAATTTCAATTTGGGGATTTTCTCACCACTCTTGTAATCTAGAATCCTAGACTGAAATTGGGAGTAAGATTAATTCAAAAGAACATAATCCAGAGTATGATACATTTGGATAATTTTGAGTTCCTTAATATTCATTTTTCTGCATAAAATTATTACTTAGCAGAGTAAGCAATTCTTGTACCTTATATAACAATAAAATTATATCTTGATTTTAGCCATCAGAAAAAGAAATAATGGCCTCCTAACACATGATACTTGAAAGAAAGCTTCTGAATTAGCAGAAAGGGGAAGGTTAGGACAAATTACATATTCAATTCCCAGTGCCACATTTGCTGCTGGAACATGAAGCAAGAGGAAAAAAACAAAACAAAAAAACAAAACAAAACAAAAAAACAGACATTAAAAGAAACCTAGTGAGATGCTTAAGTGATCTGTGTCATGTAATAAAAATATCGTAAAATAGTTAACTGGTTTTAACACAAGTAGGATTTCCCTCTCTGAGGAATAAAGATTGATAGAAGTAGCTGCCAGCTATGGAAATTATTATCATTGGAAGGCAGAGCTCAAACTGAATAATCTTGTCTCACTTTAAAAATCCAGTTCTTTTTATGTGTCTCCTTTTGCTATATTCTAGTATATTTCTCAGAGGGCCACTTTCAGAACGTTTAAATTTTTCAAAGCTAAAAGAGTAAACAGTCACAAAATGATTTCTCTAAATTTTTGAGAAATGATTGTGATTGTCTACATTCATAAAAGACTCCATTATTGCCATTTCATGTATTAAACTCAGATAATGATTCTTTTCCTTTAAAACCTACCTTTCCCTTCAACTTCCTAGTAATTTTTCAGACTGAAAACTTCCAAATCACCTATGATTTCCCTCACTCCAAGGTCTGATCTGTTAAGGTATTCCTTCTTGATTTTTTAATAACTCTTGCATCTGTCTATACTTTATCATTTTGACTACTAGAACCCTAGTACAGATTCCCATAATTTATCATTTGAACTATTGCAATAATTTACTTTGGCTCCCTCGTGTCTCCCCTAATTCTGATCCAAACTACAAAATGCTGAGAGAACAGGAACTGACCTGTGATGTCATTGGTATGGTGTGTATTGTATTTTACTCATCCACCATTCGATGACGAATTACTGATTTACTGATTTACTGATACAGCAAAACAGAACTTTCTCTGAAACATATTCTTAGACAATTGTCAAAGAAAGTTTGGTATATGTTCAGGGATACAAAGTCAGTATGAGTCAGGAAAAATTGTGTCAGAGGAAAGATTGAACTTATAACTTGATGGCTTTAATGAAGACTCTCAATCCATTATAACATATTAACTACTTTTACTATAGCCATTTCTATACCTCTCTTATTCTCAACTAAGACTATAGGATCCTCAATAAAAGGTCCCCAGAGGCCTTATTCATCATTGTGTTACCCATGATTAATACATCTCTTTCAACATAGAAAGTCTTCAGGACTTTAAACATTCACTATTCATTATTTCATTGAAAAGATTTTTTTCAATATAGAATACAATCTGTCTAAGAACTATTGAACAATCTTTAAGAGATGTAATATAGTTAAAAATTGAATATCCTCAAACTAATCTGTTGAATTTAAGTAGACTGGACTTCTGATAATAGAGCTTTTTACTCAAAATCTTTCTCTAGCCATCAGCATTAGTTTTTTGCTGTCATAATCTTTAACAGCTCAAGGTCATTTCTATGCCACAGTGACACCTTAGAGCTAGGTAAATTCCTTGAAAGAAGTTAATTGTTTCATTACCCACTCCCTTCCCCCATCCTCAGTGCTTAAGCACATAGTAGGTTTTTTATTTCCTCAGAAATATTGACTTTAATGGAGATTGAAGCTAGTAACCATTTAAAATATTTTGTGAAGTTATTGAATGCATTATTATTCAATTGTATTGAGTTTTACTTGTTACATTATTGATCTTTATTTACAACACAGGCTGAAGAAAGAACACCTGAATAGGGAAATAATAATTAATAGCATTGTCCATTAGTAGCCAAAGTTGTATAAATTAGGATAGTGTTCTTGCTTTTTCCTTTTCTTGGAATTTATTAACATACTTTCTTTCCAATAAACAATTAAGGAAAATTCTCTTTTCATACTTATTTCCTCTCATAGGTCATGGTCATACCTAACTCCAGAGGGAGTAAAGCATTTCTTTGGGGAGTTCTGAAAGCATCTTTTATAGGAGAAACTTTGATTAGTATGTGTGGATATCAATCTGTCCTAAGGGTGCTCTGAGTCATAGTCCTACAAAGCCAGGGCTAAGGTTGGGTGGAACTAATAGGAAGTTAGATAAAGATACTTCACCTTTCATAGAATTGCTGAGGGATACCAAAGTCATGTAAATAACAAGATGTATGAATTACAATTGGGGGTCAGAAAGGAAGGTTTAGAAGGTTTCTCAATAATGCAGTAAAAAAAAAATGAATGGAAAGTCAAGAGATCTGCATACTAATCATGGCTCCAATTAACTTCAATCTTGGGCAAATGACTTTACTTTTTTCTAGGCTTCAGTTTTATCACCTGTAAAATGAGGTGGCTTTGCTAGTTATTCCTGAAGTGCCTTCTAAGGCTAATATTTTCTAAATTATTTTTCTACAAACAATTCATATTCTATCTTTAGAAGCCTTGGCGTAGTCAAATGTATAATGCCATATTGTTATTTCTAGTAACAAATCCCCTCAACAAAGTTCAGTGGAGAATCACCTCATACCAAATCTCATAGTTACAGAAGAGTGTGTTATTTTGAGGCTACAGTATAATTACAAATCTGGATCCAGAGGCTATGTCCAGCGAAGAGAAAGTATGGCACTTTCCCATCTGTGTGTTTCCATGTTCAGCTGGATGAACAAAATATCTCCAAACCCTTTCAAAGAGAGGAAACATCTGGATTAAGAAACATAATTCCTGAATTAGATCACTAGGAATCAGTAATGGGTAAAGCACAAAGCCCTTGGTGGTTAAATGATTTAATAAATTCCAACATACACTGTATATGATGAAGCTTTGTCAAAATAAATCTGCTGGGATGTCACGAAAATTGAACATTTTATGCAGCAAGCCAAAGTGATTTGGTTGATTTGAATAAATTGCTTATTTAAAGAACAACTTTGATCAGTTGTCTAGGTACATGATTCTGGTTACAAGCAAATCAAGATATCCCTTCTAGTGTTAATCATGCCTCATTTTAGCTTTTTCACATTTCTAAAGTCTAGTGATATGTGAGGAACAGAGTGTGTGTGTGTGTGTGTGTGTGTGTGTGTGTGTGTGTGTGTGTGTGTTTAGGGATTGGATGATAGAGAGGAAGAATTAATGATCCTTTTAAAAGAAAATCCAATATAGTCCAATTTAATCTTATCTAATACAATAAGATTTTATTAAATGAATGCTTTGTTCAAGTTGCCAGCCTGGCTTGGTTTGGAGAATATAGAAACTTGGTTTGAAGAATATAAAAAACAAAATAAAATATTATCCCCATCCGCAAAAAATTTGTGGAGTTGTAGAAAAAATATGACATGTAAGAAATTAAGAAAAAAGAGAGTACTAACAATTCAGAGAATCAGAAAGTCTTTCTGTAGGAAGGGTCATCAAATTCAATCTTGAAGAAGCATATTAATTAATTCTAAAAGGCAGAAGTGAGGAGGGGGGTATGTTTTAGGTATGGAGGGCACCTGTGAAAAGGTATGTAGGTGGGACATTAAATGTTTAGTTCAAGAAATATCATGTAAACCAATTTAGCTACAATGTAGAGTCCTTGAGGTAAAGTAATGTGAAATGATCTTGAAAATATAGACTTACCTCTTAAAACCTTCATTCTATTTTATTTGCCTCACATAGGCAACATTACCTGATGAATGGAAATAAATTATTGAATTGTTTTGGATTCATGATTTGCTAATAGACCCAGGTAAGACCAGAACAGCTGATTCCTAGAATGGGCATTTTTTCCTTCTTATCCATTCTTTACTATGTCAATAACACATATACTGGCTAGATTTTTCTATACTTAGTAAAGAACCAGGCACAAGGTGCTTTGCAGATTCAAAAATTAGACTTTAGGGGCAGCTAGGTGGTGCAGTGGATAGAGTACTAGCCTTGAAGTCAAGAAGACCTGAGTTCAAATCCGTCCTCAAACACTTAACTTTTCCTAGCTGTGTAACCCTGGGCAACTCACTTAACCCCAACTGCCTCAGCAAAAAAAAAAAAAAAAATTAAAGAAAATTAGACTTTAAAATATTGACTTGACTTCCTCACATGTGGCCAAGAGTAGTTGAGTAGCTTATTTGACAGGTTTCTTGTTCCCTATGTTCACTCTTTTCAAAAACTCTAAGTTTAGTTACAAAAACTTTCTCTAGTCTGTCTTGGAGCTTAGTAACTCTATTGATATCTCTCTTGCCACCTCTCAGACTCTCTTTTTTTCTCAGTCAGGAGAAAGTCAGAAAAGAAAGATTGCTCTTCAGTCTCTCTGATCAAATTTTTGGCTATTAAATTTTTCATATAGAAAACTGGGAAATTGCAAAATTTCAAAATATATGTGCAATATATTTTGAATTTTGTATATGTTTATTTATGAATCATGAAATGGTATTTATTCATAAGCAATCAGAGAATTTTAGAATCAGATAGTACATTAGAAGTTACTGGATTCAATTTATTTCAACAATGCATTTATCAATGAAACACATCCAATATGCCAAGTACTGCAAATAAATTCAGTTTTATCCTAGGATACAAAGACAAAAATAAAGCAATGCTTGGGGGGGGATATGTATACAAATAAGTACATGCAAAATAAAAGTAAAAAAAATTCAGTTGTGAACTAATGTGGACACTAACAATTAAGAAATCAAAGAAAGCCTGCTGGAAAATGTAGCACTGAAGCTGAGACTTGAGGGGAAATAGGACTTCCAAAAAGAAAGAAAATGAGATAGAGATGAAATACTGAATTTGGATTATAAATAAGAAAACTTGGCTGGAACAAAGAGTGTGTTATGAGGAATGGGAATTTAAAGTCAGAATTTGAAGAATTATATATGTTTTTCTAAGAATCACAAAAGATGCTTGAGCAGGATATTGCCATTATTAGACCTGTGCTTCAGGGAAATCAGTTTGGCATTAGTTTGGAAGAAGGATTGTAGAAAATAGAGACCAAAAAAAAAAAAAAAAAAGAGAGAGAGAGAGAGAGATCAATTAACAGTATATCTAGTGGTTTGAGGAAAATGTTAAAAGAATCAGAATTTATGTGTGAAGAGAAAGGCACATATATAAGAAATATAAAGTTAGTATCTATAAGACTTAGAAACTGATGGTATAATAGAATCATTAGAGATAGAGATGGGATGTACCCTAGATGGCATCTTATCTAATTATCATTTTCCAAATGAGGAAAGTAATGAAAAGTGGTTTACCCAAGAACTCACAGCTAATTATTAGCAAATTTAGGATAAAGGTCTTTTGAATAGACCACTGTGTTGTGTTTTTTTTTTAATCACATTTATTTTATCTGAAGAAATGAAATAAGAGAAAAGAAAAACAGAAAAGCAATACAAAACAAAAGAGAACATTGTCATATGCCCAGCAGAACATCAGGTAGCATTAAAATTATATAACAATAAATACCAATTTAAGAAAGTGTATGTATATATATATATGCATATAAACACAAATATATGCAGAAAAATTATATTAATTAATGTCTTTACTTCCTAGTAAATTATTCTTTTGTTCCCTGCTTGCATTACTTTTTAATTTTATTCTTTCCCCCTCTTTCCCCATCATTCCCAAGCAGACTACAGTTAAGAAAGGATATATTTTATATACACATGTAGATATATAAAAATATATACATACACACACTCACAGTCACACACATATCTCCTTTTCATTCCCCCACTCCCAAGCTACAGTTAAGAAAAGATATACCTATGTATACATACACAGATATATACATACATACACACATTCACATGCATACGGCCCTCCCCCATATATACAAACATCTTTCTAATCCCTGCTGACTCTTTCATTAAATCCTGCTTCAGAATTTGTTTTAGTATTACTTAATCTACCCACACACAGGGGATCCCTCCTTTGTCTTCTTCCTTCACCATTTTGTTCTCCATCCACCCCTTATCCACCCCTTATTTCTTATAGATTTTGGAGAATGCTATACCCTTCATGGTATATATATATATATATATATATATATATATATATATATATGCTGTTGCTGGAGAATGCTATACCCTTCATAGTATATATGTGGTGTTGCCTATTGAATTCATTCTCAATGTGAGGTTTTCAAAATTAAGAGCCTTCCTTGCCCTTTAATGCCTCTGTGTCGATTTTTCCACTACACCTCATTTGTATAACATGGTATTATTTTGGTCTTTACTCTGCCAGTCTTTCTTTTGCCTACCCTATTGTTGTTATAAATATTAAGCATAAAGTCTATATTTCCCAGGGGGGAAAATCCATAAACAATTTGTCCATGTTTAAACAGTTTGCCCATGTTGAGTTGCTTAAAACTGATGTTTGCTCTTATATGTTGAATTTTCTGTTAAGTTCAAGTTTGATTGTTAGAAAGTCCTAGAAATCTGCAAGTTTGTTAAATATCCATTTTTTTTCCATCCAAAATTATAGATAATTGTATTGAATATGATATTTTTGGTTGTAGTCCGAATTCTTTTACTTATCTGTAGATATGATTACAGGGTCTGTGGTCTTTTATTGTAGCTGCTGATAAATCTTGTACAATTCTAATTGTAGCTTCAGCATATTTGAATTGCTTTTTCTTTGTTTCTTGCAAAATTTTCTCTTTGATCTGGGGTTTTTGAAATTTGGCAATAACATTCCTGTGTGTTTTCCACAAAGGATCTCATTTAGGCGGTGATAGGTGGAGTTTTTCTATTTCTACTTTCCCCTCATGTCCTGTCACTCCAGAACAATTTTCTAGGATTATTTCCTGCATTATTATGTCAAGGTTCTCTTTTTTTGGTTGCAACTTTCTGGCAGTCCAATTATTCTTATGTTTTCTTTTCTTGATCTGTTCACCAGATCTGTCATTTTTCTTATGTTTCATATTATTTTCTATTTCCTTATTTTTTATAATGTGTTTTGTTATTTCTCCCCTTGTCCAATTCTAATTTTAAAATAATTGTTTTTATCTCTGTGGATGTATCTCCTTTTCTAATTAGCTAACTTTTTTCATAATCTTCTTGTTTTTCTTGGATGGTTTTTAATTTTTTCCTTACTTTTTCCTCAATGATTTTTTTTTTTATTTTTGAATTCTTTTTTGAGTTCTTCTATAAATTCTCTTTGGGCAGGGAGCCATTTCACATTATTGTTTGGGGAAAGCTTTTTTTTTTTTTAAACTAAAGTATTCTCCTCTGAAGATGAACCCCATAATATGTTTCAATGATGGGGTTATTTCTTTTTTGCTGGTTCATTTTTTTAAACCAGAGATATTAGTGTAAGCACCTCAAATGGTAGGGTGGGGGAATTGTGCCTCAATTTTTCCTTTAGCTCTTCACTCTGACTAGTAACCCCAAACCAAGAGCTCCAGTCTATTGCAAGTGGTTGCAGCCAACAGTATCCCTGCCCCCCTGCCTCTGCACTCACCAGATGCTAGTATCTTCTTACTCAGGGCTACATCTCACCAGCATAGTTGGGCTCAGCATTCCCAATTAGCTTAGGTTCACTTAATCTTCCCAGACAAAATCCCCACTGGACAAACAATCCATGAAATGAAAGTCTCTGCAGTTCCTACTGATGCTCCAGCCCACCTACCTAGCCCGAGGGATCCTCCCTTGTTGTTTCTGTGGAACTAACTCAGAGATATTTGCTTTAGACAGATTAATCCCATCCCAGGATCTTTCTTCAAATTTTCTCAGGTTGTATCAAAGGACCCATGTTTCTGCCCCAAATCCTCTTGATTTTTCACCAATCAGTCTATGTTTGCCCTGAGGCACAAATTTATTCTATTTGTGGGGGAAATCAGAAGAGCTTGAAATGTGTCAACCTACTCTGCCATCTTCTCAGAATTCTCCTCCTATATTTTCTGCTACATTATTATACAGTTGCCCTTCTACCTGGTGACTTTATATATCATGGTTTTGATATATCTCAAGTTGGTGTAAGAAATTAAATGGGAATTTGGGGGGGATTTTTGTAGAAGCCAGCAGAAAGCACAGAAAATGTTTAGAAGCTCAGAAATGCATAAAATATATGTATAGTCTTATATAATTTCAATATATTGTATTTTTAATATTATAATAATTCAGCCTTTTTTTTCACACAAGGGGAGGGCCAAAAAATCTCATATGAATTTTCCAGATTGTGGGGGATATCATGCCCTTAACCACTATGATGTGGAAGGGGTAACTATATTCTGCAATTCAAAGTTTTTCCCTCTATTAATATCTGTGTCACTATCTATTATTCCTCACCTTGTTAATATTTAATTAGTTAATTAATTTGTTAATGATATAGACAAAAAAGGAAATCAAATATGGAGAGAATGAATTTATCCTTACTAGAATAATTGTTTATATATAATGTCATAAGCAACTTCTACATCTCAGAGTTCAACTTTGACAACTATTGTTTTTTTTTTTTTTTTTCCTAATAAGCTCAGGAATGTGGTTCATAAAGAGTTCTCCCCCTCACTCTCTTTTTTACATCCCAACTCTATCATGATTTTGCAAGTGTAGAAAACTATAGAGACTCTTCTATAAATGCAGATTTAGCCTAAAACTTGTAAGATGGTCTTAAAGCAATAAAAGTAAAATGATTTACGAATAGTCATACATATGATTTGTACCCAAGAATGTTTTTTTGCTTTGTGCAAGTTCAAAAATAAGCAGCAGTAGTGGGATTCAAGCTCTAGGAGCAAAAGCAGGGGGTAGACATGTCTTAGTATCAGCTTCTAGCCCAAACTGGGGCCTTCAGAGAAATAACTAGATAAGAGATTTTGAGACCAAAAGTTCATCCATAGTATCGAATTGTGAATAGAAGATCTTCCCAGATGGCTAAGAATTACTGAGTCCAGCAGCAATCTATTGTTGTTCAGATCCAAATTCAGCTCAGGAACATGCAGAACTCAGACAAGGGAAGGCAGAAATCACTTTGTAGTCATACTACATGTAGAGTAGTGGCAAATTATAGGTCTCTAATCTAAACTGCCTTTAAAATTCTGGAATAGCCCAATATTCAATACACCAAGAAAGTAATATAAGGACCAGTCTAGAACTTTGTTCCCAAAGTGCAGAGCCTAATACCAGTCCAAATTCAGGGAGTAAACTTAGAAGAATGAGTAAACAAAAAATAATCTTACCATTAAAAAAGCTTCTATTTTAAAAAGCATGCTCAGAAGAAAAAAAATCTTCACAGTATCTACAAAGTCTCTAAGAAAAATATTACTTGGGCATAAAATCAGATAGAATTCCTGGAAGAAATGAAGTGAGCATGAAAAAAGTAAAAATGTGTTTTTCATAAGTGAAATGAGAGCACTAGAAGAAAACTTTGGAAACAGAATGAAGTATGTGAAAGAAAGATTTGGAAAGGAAGGAAATAAAAGCATTTATTATGTGACAAACATTGTGCAAATATTATTTCATTTGATCATTACAATCATCCTGGGAGGCAAGTACTATTGTTGTTTTTTTAAAACTGAAGTAAACACAAATTATGTAACTTTCCCAGGATCAATCAATTAATAATCATCAGAAGCCAGAGTCGAACTGAGGTCTTCCTGATTCTAGACCCAGCATTCTATCCACATACTATATAGTTACCCCTAAATGGGAATTAGCAGTTTGGTGAGGTACAAAACTAAACAACAATCTCCCCTGAAAATTATAACGTACCAATTAGAAGCCAACAATGAGCAACAAGAAATATTAAAGCAATTTAAGAGAGAAAATTTAGACTAAAATGTAAAGCATCTCACAACAAAAACAACTGTCATTCGAAATAGATCAAGAAAAAAAATATGATTTATTATATGACTTGAATGTCATGACCCCTCCCCAAAAGAAACCTAAACATCAGATTTCAAAAAATATTTAAATAAAATTGGTCAGATATTTTAGAACTAAAGCCAAAAGGAAAATAGAATTCATTAGTTACCTGCTGAAAGAAATCTTCATTTAAAAATTTCCAGAAATATTTTAGCCCAAATCCAGAATTTTTAGATCAAAGAAAAAAAAATATGCAAGCAGCCAAAAATAAATAATTCAACTATTAAGGAGTCATATTCAGGATCACATAGTATAGCATCTACTACTCTACATCTACATAAAGGACATCTTGGCATATATTTCAGAAGGCAAAAGTTATAGATTCATAGCCAAGAACAACTTATCCAGAAAAACTGAGTATAAAGCTACAAAGGAAAAAAATCTATCTTTAATGAAATGGAGATCTTCCAAGCACTTTGATGTAAAGATTAGAGCTGCTTAGAAACCTTGAAATTCAAACAAAGTAGTTAAAAGAAACATGAAAAGGTAAATGTGAATAAAAATGATATAAGACTAAGTAAAGATTATATTCAAATATATCAGGGTTTATAAAGGAAGTGTAATTAGACACAAGACTTAGGAGCATTGTTATGTATTGATGATCTTAAGGGAAAAATGTAAAGAGAGAGGGAAAGGAATACACTAGGGAGTAGAGAGAGGGAAAAGAAAAATACAAAAAATTCTTTCATGTAATCAGGATTTGCTAATAATACACATGTATACAAACACGGTGGAATGAATAGGGATGAGCTACTGAAATTTAAACTCTCTCTTAAACCAAAATGGCTGAAAGAGGGAAACACACACACACACACACAGATTTGGGTACAAAAAAAGATATTTTATTCAATAGAGAAATAGGAAGGAAAGGGGAGAAGTGAAAATTAGGGTAATGGATTGAGGGAAGGATTATCCCCAAGCAAAATAAACTCTAATAATGTACCAGAAATTATAGCTTTATATGAGATAGAAAGGAATGGAAATCTGAAGAAGTTCACATAAATTGGATAATGTCAGAGTAAATTATAGTGTATATATAATGGAACACTACTGTATCATAAGAAATGGTGAAGAAGATGATTTCAGAGAAACTTGGAAAGGTCTAATAAACTACCTATGAACGGTGAAATGAGCAAAACTAGGAGAAAAAAAAAATGTATACACTGGCAACAGTAGGTAAAGCAAAAAAAAAAGTATTTGAAAGTATGAAGGATCATCGTCATAACCAACTTGATTACAAAAGACTAATGATGAAATACATCACTTTTCACTGAAAGTTTCAATTTAAGTAATTTAAGTAGTAATTTAAGTAACATATAGTAGTAATTTAAGACATATATATTTTGGATGTGACCAATGCAGCATTTTTTTGTTTGCCTCTATATGTTTATAACAAGACTTTTGTTTTTCTTTTGTTCCCAATTGTGTGTGTGTGTGTGTGTGTGTGTGTGTGTGTGTGTGTGTGTGTGTGTAGGGTAAGAATGAGGGGTTGGTGTAGAAAGAAAAAAAGATTTTTGCTGATTGAAAAAATAAAATATAATTTCAAAGTGTAAAGTATAATTAGGGATGAAGGGGAGAAAGGAGCAATGATTACCTTTGTCACAACTGCACAGCTCAATGTAATAAATACTATTGAAGTTTTCCTCATGTGAGCAGATAGAATAATAAAAATTATTTTCTTCTTTGCCACAATGGAAGAATTGAGTGGGAGTGAAGGAAGGTGAGAACATAGGCAGAGAAAATTATGCTTTTGACATGCTCCACTTTAACAAAACCAGAATCTATAGCTTTTGATGAAACCAAATTTCAGGAAGCAACACTAACTGAGATCAAAAGCTAAAGTTTCCAGAAAAGTAAAGGAAAACAAAAGATTTCTCTTCCTTTAAATGAGAACTAAAACAATGCACTAGTTAAACACACTGTGCTTTTACCTTCAGTTTTGTTCTCTCTACAAAAGGGAATGAGTCTGTTCTTCTACTAGAACTAGATAATGACCACACTGATATAATCAAGATTTTCTGGTGTTTATGTTAATTTCATGCCATTCCATATGATGGTAGTCTACTGTGGCAACATTGTTTCTCTAAGTCATTACAGTTATATGAAAGATATTTCACACAAAGATATTAGTGACTTTAAATATTTGGCTATTTCCTTTCAGATAACATAATAAATTAAAAGCATATGAAGATTGAAGTGCAACTGTTGTTCTCCCTTCCTCCAACCCAAATACTTTTCCACCAGTAAGGAGCTCAATCAAATTCTTGCTCCATGTAGAACTTCAACTAAAAACATTTACTATTTTGTTAACAGTTGAATTCCTAGAGTTCCCATAGCTATAACAAAATCAGCTTCATTTCAAAACAATATATAAACAAGAATGACTTTTATTACAATCAATAGGCAAATAATTATCAGTCTTAGAGCTGGAAGAGACCTTGAGAATATTCTGATTTAAGTACTGTCATTTTATAAATATGGGCAGCTAGGTGGTACAGTAGATAAAACAGTAGGTCTGGAAGCAGGAGGATAGCAACAGGAACAGCAACAACAGTTATAGTGGCAACAATAAAAAAAAAATAGAATTTTATAGATTGTAATACTGAAACCCAAAGAGATTAAGGTACTTATTGACATTCAAATCATTTGTGAGTTTCAGAGACAAGGTTAAAATTTAGTTCTATGACTTCTGGTTCAATGCTATTTTCATTTACTTTAATATTTCAAGGAAAACATACAATAATTGAATCATAGGTCTAGATTTGGATGTCAGAGGTCGTCTATCCTTATTTACTTCCCTGTTTCCCCTCTTCCGCTTCCCTCTTTCTTCTTTCCTCTTTCTCTGTCTTTTTTTCTTTCCTCCTTTCTCTCTTCTCTTGTCCCTTCCCTCTCTCCTTTCTTCTTTCAATATCAGACAATTAATATCACCCACAAACATAGAAAATCCTCTATAACTTAATAGATTTCATGAGTTGCTTTGGCAAAAACAAAGTTCTTTGCCTGTTGATCAAACTTCTTTCGAAGAGGCTCTTTTAACTTCATCTGGTTGGTCTTTAGACAACAGATAGACTGTCTGACCTCATACTCACTGCCTTTTCAACTTGTTAGGACAATGTGTTATCTATAGAGTTGTATTTGAGTAACATGACTTTGTTGAGTTCTTGTAATTAATAAATATTGTAGGCAATATTTGAACATGGGTCTCATGATTCACAACCTAGAATTGTCTATACCATGTGGAAACTGTTTGCATAAATTTTCTATGGGCTATAAGAATTGAAACCAGTGCCCTTGTTAGAATGAAAATACAAAATAAATGATAGCTCAAGCTTATCAATTGAAGTTAATTCCTCCTTGCTTATCAATTCTGTGCCTGATGTATATTTAATGAAGAAATGAGACATGAAAAAGGGATGAAAATATACATAGTTTGAGGAACCTTCACAGGAAAAGGAGAGTTATATTACAATGACTGTACTTCTTATTTCTAGAAAGTATAAAGATAAATATACATGTACCTTAAATGTGGCAGGAACAATGTGATAACTCATGGTCCCATTCAAATTAGTTTTTCTTTAAAAGATTTTAGATCCATTCTTGAAACTTGGTTGATTCATATGACTAACTTCTCAGGTTGCTGACAATATCTCCTTGATCATCTGAGTTCAAAAAGCCCCAAGGACCTCCAGACTCCTTACCTGAATGCCCACTCAGTGAAGGAAGCTTTATTCAGGTACATAAACTTGAAGGTATCAAAAATGTCTATTGTGGTTGAATGTACCACTGCTACAATAGTTAAGTTAATTTCTGTGTGCTAATTGTCGATGATCTATAAATATCTATCTATACCTTTTTATAACATTAAATCTAAACCACTAGTTTAAGTAATTAATTAGCTTGATCAGGCTCAGCCCAGAACTCTAGGCAATTTGAAACTATAGGTTTCTGGACTGAATGGATAGGAAAAATATTATGTGAGAATTTCACTACATTAGTGACATTACCAGACAATCATAAATCTTAGAAATTCAATGGGACCCAATGCTTGAGTAAGACTCACAAGCCTAAAATTGTGGAAAATCAATACCTTAAAAGCACTTTTCTTCTGACATATACAACTCTTTAACCAATCACGGTAATAATTTTTGCTATGTTTATTTTTGGGGGTCTTTATTTTATAAGACCCAAAAATTAAAATTGAAATTTTCACAAGTTTTTCTGCAAATGTTAGATAATTGATAGTTGAATTTTTAGGATGAGTTTTTCTTCAATTTTGTTTTTTATTTCTCTTTCTCTTTCACTTAATCCTAATTATAAGCAAATACCTAAATGAAGGTCACATATGAATGTATGTTGAGAAAGTAATTCAAAAATTTGGCTTTTCTGCAATTCATTTAAAACCCCAAAGCTTCAGTTGGTTATGTAGCCTGAGCAAAGTTCTTTGAAAATTTCAAACTAATTATATATCTACTCTTTTTGCATGCCATGTGACAAATTCTCCAGAAGGAGAAAAAGTCTGTGTTCCAGATGCTTGAAAGTGAAATATTAAGAGATTAAAAAATAGTTCAACACCATAAGGACTACCTACTTTCTCTAGTTAAGTTTACGTGGCATTATTATGTATGTAGGCTTTGGAATCCTTGAGTATTAGAGTTAGAAAGGGGGAGTATGACTTTAAAGATCATTCCAGATAAGATTATTGAGGCCTAGAGAGGCTATGTCCACAGTCATGCCAAAAGTGAAATTGAGAGCTGACAATTTTGGAACTTATCTAATCTTCAAAGTAGTGTAGCTGGATAATCAAGACCCAAAATGTATTTTTGACTTAAACTATTTCCTTGTGACTACACTGATTAAATGACTTCAGACCATAGATTGACAATTGGGGTCATCTAGTCTAGGGACTCAACCTTTTTTTTTTATATATACATTATAAACTCCTTTGACAACCTGAAGAAATCTATGCATGCCTCCTCAGATTAATATTTTTCTTTCTTTCTTTCTTTCTTTCTTTCTTTCTTTCTTTCTTTC
>JAJPUD010013436.1:0-44382 GCA_023553655.1 Myrmecobius fasciatus
GTAGGAGTCCTTCATTCCCTATTTTTTCGAATAGTTTATATAATATTGGAGTTAGTTGTTCTTTAAATGTTTCATAGAATTCACATGTAAATCCATCTGGTCCTGGGGATTTTTTCTTAGGGAGTTGATTAATGACTTGTTCTATTTCTTTTTCTGAAATGGGACTATTTAAGTAATTTATTTCCTCTTCTGTTAATCTGGGCAGTCTATATTTTTGTAGATATTCCTCCATTTCACTTAGGTTATCAAATTTATTGGCATAAAGTTGGGCAAAGTAACTCCTGATTATTGCTCTAATTTCCTCTTCATTGGTGGAAAGTTCTCCCTTTTCGTTTTTGAGACTCACAATTTGATTTTCCTCTTTCCTTTTTCTAATTAAATTAACTAGAGGTTTATCTATTTTGTTGGTTTTTTCATAAAACCAACTTTTAGTTTTATTTATTAATTCAATAGGTTTTTTTTTACTTTCAATTTTACTAATCTCTCCTTTTATTTTTAGGATTTCAAGTTTGGTATTTGATTGGGGGTTTTTAATTTGTTCTTTCTCTAGCTTTTTTATTTGCAAGCTCAATTCATTGATTTTCTCTGTCTCTATTTTTTGCAAATAAGCACCTAGAGATATAAAATTTCCCCTTATTACCACTTTGGCTGTATCCCACAAATTTTGGTATGTTGTCTCATTATTGTCATTTTCTTGGATGAAATTAGTAATAGTGTCTGTAATTTCTGTTTCACCTATTCATTCTTTAGGATAAAATTATTTAGTTTCCAATTGGTTTTTGGTCTATTTTCTCCTGGCCTTGTATTGCATGTGATTTTTATTCCGTCATGATCTGAAAAAAATACATTTATTATTTCTGCCTTTCTGAATTTGATTTTGAGGTTTTTGTGTCCTAACACATGGTCAATTTTTGTATAAGTTCCATGGACTTCTGAGAAAAAAGTAAACAATTTTCACAGACTGATGCTGAGTGAAATAAGCAGAACCAGGATTGCATCATGCACAATAACAGCATGAAAGTGCAATGATAAACTAGGAAAGACTTTCTTCTTCTCCATGGCTCAGTGATCCAAAAGCAATCCCAGTAGATTTTGGACAGAAAAGGCTGTCTGCATCCAGAAAAAGAACTATAGAAATTGATCTAATTCAACACATCCTATGTTCACTTCTTTTTTCCGTTTTTTCCTTCTACCACGGCTTTTCTCTTTTATTCTGATTCTTCTCTCCCAACATGATTCATAAAACAATTGTATTAAAAATAAATAAATTTGTTTTAAAAAACGTTAGAGACAACTGCAGTGAATCAACCACAAAGAATATGATTGTGGCAGTTACATTGGAAATTCAGTATGAATTAGACTTTGTTAGTATTTGTTTGTTGTGGATACCTTTGTGGTACAGTAATGTCTTTAGTCTGAAAAAAACATTTTAAGTTCTTAAAATATTTAATTTTAAATGTCAATTACAAGAAATGTGTACATTTCTCCCTTGTCTAAGCTGAGAGATATCCTGAAATGTACAAAAGGAACCCAGGTTAACAATGTCTGATAAAACCATGGGCAGCTCAAGAAGACCTAAGATCAAATAAAAAATGGAACGATAACTAGTTGAATGCCACTTTACTTCAACTAGGAAACATCAGTAGTTATAAATTTAAAACTAGTACACCTCTCATTTTGAATACATGCCATCATCTCTAACATTTGATAACACAATTAAGAATCACTGAGAGAATAAATAAAATAAATTATAAAGAAATAAAACTATTTAAGAGATCTCAAAAAGAGGAATGCTTTCTATTTTGGCAGATATATTTCTACCTCCAGTGCTTATGAGTTCTCTTAGAATCATGGCTTATGTCATCATTCATATATATGTAGCAGTTCTAAAAAAAGAATTCACATTAATTCTAAATGTCTTAAATCTGTAAAAATATTACATTCACAAAGCACAAATTGTAAAATGACTAAAACCACTAAGTATACACTAGATTTAAACATAAAACTGGGGTGATAACTGTACTCACAGTGATAAAATGATATATTTTACAAAAGTAAAGAACTGGCAACAAAGTAATGGCATATCATGGGGAACAGGGGAAAAACTTCCTATGAAGAATTCATTTTGTTAAATGATGAGCTGATTTAATGAAAATTCAAAAGATGTTCAAAGGAAAAATTGTATAAATTGATAAAAGGAAAATAAACAGCATCCAAGGAATAAAAGAAAACATTAATACAATCAAAAACAGAACTTTTGTTGCACTCAAACACACTCTAATAGCCTTGGTGATAAAGTCTGGAACATGGACTGCTTCCTAAAATAACTTCTTCATTCTCAAAGTTAATCATAAAATATATTGTAATACAGCTTCACAGGGTTATTTTGCATCAAAATAGTTTACATGTGTACAATCCTTTATCAATCTTAAAGTGCTAGGGAAAAGAAGCTATAATTAAAAATAATTTTGTTGTTTGAGTAAATACTGATTCCCAAAGAGGTCATTTGAAATGTTCTCCTTTCAGCAGAAGAGGAACTATATATACATATAATGTCAAACATGCATAGGATTGTTTGTTTTTTAATTAAACATGTTCTTACTAATCAAAAAGGGTGACAATAATATCACTATGATCGGGTCAAGATACCTTGTAGCCACTATGATCAGTCCGACCAATATGAGTCCACAGGTCAGGCTCAGATAGTCTTTATGTTCGTCCTCATGTATATTAAAAACTGAAGTTATCTAAACTAACCAATTTATTAATCAAGGCTGATTTTGTAACTTCAGCACTTATTGCACCTCACTTCTCAACAGAGAATCTTCATTTTTGAACTCAATCATTATAGAATTCATCAAAATAAATAGGATATCTTAGTCTGACAGGGAGTTTGTCCTTTATTCCCGAAAAAAAGACATGAAAGTTCATAGATAATAAAATCACCATCCATTTCATAATTATATACCTACCTTACAAATAAGAACATTAAATGCAGGATGTCTACATATTGAATCCTCATAATAGTAAATCTGTTGTCCACAAGCAATACAACTCACAATCTCGTGAAATCTTTTTCCTAAAGAAATGAATGATAAATATAGTCTATTAACAAATAAGGCTTTTCAAGCCATTCTCCAATCGATAAATGGTCAAAGGATACGAAGAGACAATTTTCAGAGGATGAAATTAAAATTATCTGTAGTCATATGAAAAGGTGCTCCAAATCACTATTGATCAGAGAAATGCAAATCTAGACAACCCTGAGGTACCACTACACCCCTGTCAGATTGACGAAAATGACAGGAAAAGTTAATGATGATTGTTGGAGGGGATGTGGGAAGACTGGGGCACTGATGCATTGTTGGTGGAGCTGTGAACGGATCCAACCATTCTGGAGAGCAATTTGGAACTATGCTCAAAAAGTTATCAAACTGTGCATACCCTTTGACCCAGCAGCATTTCTATTGGGCTTATATCCCAAAGAAATCATAAAGGAAGGAAAAGGCCCCACATGTGCAAGAATGTTTGTGGCAGCCCTTTTTGTAGTGGCTAGAAACTGGAAACTGAATAGATGCCCTTCAATTGGAGAATGGCTGAATAAATTATGGTGTATGAATATTATGGAATATTATTGGTCTGTAAGAAATGACTAGCAGGAGGATTTCAGAGAGGCGTGGAGAGACTTGCATGAACTGATGCTCAGTGAAATGAGCAGAACCAGGAGATCATAATACACAGCAACAACAAGACTATATGATGATCAATTCTGATGGACATGGATCTCTTCAGCAGTGAAATGTTTCAAAACTGTTCCAATTGTTCAGTGAAGAAAGCCATATACACCCAGAGAGAGGGTTGTGAAATGTGGACCACAACATAACATTCTCATACTCTTGATTGATGTTTGTTTACATTGTGTTTCCTTTATCTGATATGTCTTTTGTGTAGATAAGATTTTTCTTGCACAACAATGATGTTTGGAAATATGTATACATATATTCGATGTACCAAGTATTTTAACATAATCAACATGTAGTGGATATCCTGCCATCTAGGGGAAGGGTGGGGAGTTGGGGGGAAATATTTGTAACAGAAACCTATGAAAGGGTTAATGTTGAAGAATTACCCACACATATGTTATGCAAATAAAGTAAAATTTTCAAAATAAGAAAATTACATGAACAACCAGGAACTATATCAATCTAATAAAATGTAAGCTTCTTGAGGGCAGGAAAAAAAAGAAACAGGAAAGATAAGAAAAATAATCTTGCACACACTAGGTTTCAGATGTCTCCTTCCCATGCAGTTCTAGAAGTCTGAAAGGCAGGTGGAGGTACAAAGTGAGTTTGCACTTTGGTCACATTCTAGAAGCAATTCTCAGGAAACAAGTTTTTCTTGAGTGCCTGATCTGTTCCCATTATTTCTTCTTTTCTTTTGTCCACTTCCTAGTATCTTCCCTATTTCAATTAGACTTTGGTACAGGGGAAGCAAATCTATTAACATAATAAGTGGAATGACCATAAATATTTCATCTAATATTTCTTGGATCAAAGGAGTTTTCAGATCTTTTTCCCTTTTTTTTCTTTTATACTGTTCTCTGTTCCCTTATGATGAAATTATTAGCTATTAATTTTTAATATTACTCTGTATCCTATTATCTAAGGAATTTCTTCTTTGTTAATGCACACACACACACACACACACACACACACACATATATATATATATATATATTATTTTTATTTTTGTATTAATACTTTTTATTTTCAAAACATATGTATGGGTAATTCCTAAACATTAACCCGTACAAAGCTTTCTGTTACAAATTTTTCCCTTCTACTTCCCACCCCTCCCCTAGATGGCAGGATATCCACTACATGATAATTATGTTAGAATACTTAAGAAATCGAATATATGTATAGTTATTGCATCATTTTTGTTCAGGAGTAATCATATCTACAAGAAAGAATAATCCAATAAAGGAAATACAATGCAAGCAAACCTCAATAGAGAACATGAAAATGTTATGTTGTGGTCCACATTTCACATCCCTCTCTCTGGGTGTATATGGCTCTCTTCACAGAAGAATTGGAACTGGTTTGAAGCATTTCATTTTTGAAGAGAGTCATGTCCATTAGAACTGATCCTCATATAGTATTGTTGTTGCTGTGTATAATGATCTCCTGGTTCTGCTCACTTCGCTCAGCATCAGTTCATGCAAGTCTCTCCAGGCCTCTCTGAAATCGTCCTGCTGGTTGTTTCGTACAGAACAATAGTATTCCATAACATTCATATACCATAATTTATTCAGCCACTCTCCAATTGATGGGCATCCATTCAGTTTCCAGTTTCTAGCCACTACAAAAAGAGTTGCCACAAACATTCTTGCACATGTGGGGCCCTTTCCTTCTTTTATGATTTCTTTGGGATATAGGCCCAATAGAAACACTGCGGGGTCAAAGGGTATGCACAGTTTGATAACTTTTTGAGCATAGTTCCAAATTGCTCTCCAGAATGGTTGGGTCCGTTCACAGCTCCATCAACAATGCATCAGTGTCCCAGTCTTCCCACATCCCCTCCAACTTTCATCTTTACTTTTTCCTGTCATTTTAGCCAATCTGACAGGGGTGTAGTGGTACCTCAGGGTTGTCTTGATTTCCATTTCTCTGATCAATAGTGATTTGGAGCACCTTTTCATATGATTATAAATCATTTCAATTTCATCTGAAAATATTCATGCATATATTTATCTTCAACTTACTAATTTGGCTAATATAGTTAGCATTTATGGAATTGCTGAATCAGAGCATTAAAAACACACATTTTTGCTTTATCCTATATCTTATTTGAAAAGATTTGTTAAAAACTTTTATTTTGTATATATTCTCACATATTTAGACTGATATTGTTTATAAATTTTCATTATTTATGATTATCAAGGACACCATAATATTTCTGATTCACCAATTGTTCCATTCAGTTAATAATGAATGCCCTTTATTTTTCATTATTTTATAAAAAAATATTTTAAGAAACCGAATAAGAAAAAAGAAATACAAAACAAAATAAAACAAAAGAGAACATTGTCATTTTTCCAGCAGAACATCAGGGAGGATTCAAAATCTATACAAAAAAAATACCAGTTGAAATTTAAGGTAAAGAAAACATATACACACACATATTAATAGAAGAAATTATACTCATAAGTGTCCATCTTTGCTTCACGTCCCTGTTATTGTTCTTTTGTTCTCTGCTGCGAGCCTTTTTAACTTTATTCTTTTTCCCCCTTTCATTTCTCCAATCCCTCTCAAGCAGGGTATAATTAAGAAAGGATATATTTACACTTTATTAAATTATGTATTTAATAGGGACCTTAAGCCAATAAACATTTTAATATACACAGAACATGATCAAGAAACATGAATTTTCATTACACATAGTATATCGCCTTAATATTAACTAGGCATGAGTCATATAGAATCTCATTGAGTTATGTATCACAAAACGCCATTTTTTTCTCCTGTGGCCAAAGAACTAAGAATCAAAAACACCCAACCTGTGATGAAAATCCACTTTTCCTTGCCTGGGTCGTTAATTTAGATTCATAATATATTTTACCACAGAATCAGAAATGATAGAATTTTTTTTAACGATTCAAATTCATTTACACTTAGAGAAATCATACTTACTTCACCACTGGGATTTTCCATTGAAAAAGATCACTATGTTTTCCACAGATTTTATCTAGCAAAAAGAAGTAAGATCAAAATAAATCATTTCATGTTATTAATAACTTCAACAAAAGAAAATAAACAAACAATAATAGGAAGTTTTACAACTATACTCAAACAGTTCGAGAGCAAATAATTCCAGTACTACAGAAACTGAAAAAAAAAATGGAACAAATACTGCCTACGTGGAATCAAATAATGTGACATTTTCAAATCTGAGAAATATACTTATTGAAATAACTCTAAAATGGTTGAGGAAAAGGAAAAAAAAACTAAATGAGTCGTAATCTAAGCAGGAAATGACCGAAAATAACGCACTGAAAATAAAAGAAAAACTCTTCAAGAAAACATAAAAAGGCCTTATGTTTACTAATTAATGAAAGGAAATGACTATAAGTGAAAAGAAAAAGTAAGAACCAAGTCCTTAAAAAGAGAAATATTTACCCCAGGAGTGGGAGCTAAGACACGCCGTCTCAATTTTTACAAGATGGAACTAGGCCACCTAGCAACCAGAATGAGCAAAGGTCACTGGACAGTGAGTAAGGCAATCATGGAGACCAGAAACTAAGAGGTGTCTAGAACTAAGAGATTCTAGAACCCACATCACAACTCCAGGAGTGGGCGTTACCATAGAAACCGGGTCCTGCTTCCTCTTCACTCTGCTACACCCCCTTTCTCAGTAGCTCTCCTTTTTCTGATTCCCTCATAATTTTCTCTATCGCTTCTCTCCTTGTCTCCTCTCCTTTTCCTACCTCTCACCCTTTCGCCCTATTTCGCCCCTTTTTCTTTTTCATCCTCTCTCCTTTTTTGCCATTATTTTGCTACTGTGACATTTTAAAACTTTGGTCAAAAGCCTCAATGATGAATATGGTTTTGCACGTATTTAACCCCTATCAGGTTACTTCTTGTTTAGGGAGGAGAGAGTGTGGGAGGGAGGGAGAAAAATTTGGAACTTGCAAAGATGAATGTTGAAAAGGATCAATGTATATATTTGGAAAATTAAAATATTATAATAATAAAATAAATTTGATTTTTAAAATCACCACTGAACATTTACTCCAAATATTCAAATAATAGCTAAATTTATTTCCATATCATCTCTTCTTTATCACAGACACAGCTGACCATGGCAGTACATTTATACTTCCTTCATCTTTCTCTCTTCTTCACTGCTGCCAAATTATCTTTTTCTAGAGCATGGCCAATTATTTTATTTCGTTCTCTTTACCAAAAAGTTATATTTTCCTCCGCCTACTGATGGGAAGCTATTTAATGGTCTCCACAACTCCAATTAGCTACCTATTATAAATAGGTATTGGTGATGTGAGCTATAGCAATAACTCCATAGAAAAGAAATGTAAAAAGTATCAGTAGAGAGACATGCCATAGTGGAGCCTCGACGATTTGGCCACTCTCACTTTCCAAAGAATCACAAAACTCCAGATGGTTTATCTCAAAAGCCTGGGTATATCTTGCCCTAGAATCACCGTCTCCTGACCCCCATCCTGTCAGAACTGAATTATGATCCTTTCCTGAAATTATGGTTCTCCACTCACCCAGGGTCTGCCCCGCCTTGCCTTTCTTTTCCTGATAGCTGGAGCCCTATAAGTCTCAGAATCAATAGCTCAAAGCGGGATGCTTTGAGACAAGAGTCCCACTCAGTCGGCTGGCTTTGGCTAGTCCAAATTCTCCACTGCTAATGTATTAAAAAACTTAATCGCTGTCTTGCTTCAGTTTTCCCAAGATTACAGCAGATGATATGATTGTTTACTCCAAGAACTCTAAAGCATCAACTAAAAACTTAAATGAAACGCAAAAACTACAGAAAGACAGGAGGGTATGAGTAACCCAAGCAATTTATCCATATTCTGTAAATTATCAAAGATATGTATTCACATCATTCTATTGTTGCATACTTACGCAAAATGATGGATAAGTTTCATAAATTTCACAAAACAACAAATTTTGGAACTGGAAGGCATCTCATCATACATTTTTCTTCATTCTTTTCTTCATTACATTTCTTCATTCATTTCAGCCTCATTTTCCTCATCTGTAAAATGAGCTGGAAAAGGAAACAGTAAATCACTCCAGTATCCTTGTCATAAAAGCCTCAAAAGTGGACATGAAGAGTCAGACACAACTAAAATGACAAAAAAAGTAAAATAAGGTGGAAAGAAATGTTTGAAACGATAATCAGGATGAAGGAACAGAAACAGATGGACCATTAGTGTGAGAAATAGAAGGCCAGCTGGGGAAGGAAAGCAAGTATAGTTAGAATGGAAAATGTTACAAAGCATTAAAAGTCAAAATAATGGGTTTATACTTTATGCTAGAGACTAATTAGGTATAGGAATAATGGAGGTAAATCAATCAATAAGTAAAATTTGTAGCAACAAAGATGTGGAGGATTTGAATTTGAGTAGGCAAAAGTAAATATAGATGATTGCTCAATAGTTGTAAAAAGATATGTGAAAAGTTATGACAGAAATGAGCTATCGAGGATCTGCATTGTTAAGCTAGTTAAAAATGAAAATGAGTTGACCACAAGAGATTGAAAAGATATAAATAAGAGGGCGGATAATTCGTTAAATATGGGGCATAATAAGACAAATGGAATGGAACAGCAGACTCCCAAAAAGGAAAACCCCACAGAAGTCATATGATTATCTTCACAGAAGTTAGAGCAAGACCTTTCCAAAACAAAGGACCCTTTCCTTTAAAAAAATATTAAAGAGCATAAGAATAAATGGAGTTTACATTAAAGTGATAAGTAGTTTTTATAACTATCATCATCAAGGATGATCTCCAATGGAGATAAACTCTTAGGTTTTTCAATACAATTATAATTATAATGCAATCATCTCTTGGCCCGCTCCCTTCTCAGGTTCATGACTTCCTTCCTGTCTCCACCTCTCCTTTGAAGTCAGATCTGGGGACAAATTCACATTAATTCAAAATTGCTGTACAAAGATGTTTGCCCAACTGTGCACTTACAAAAAGCAAGAACTGACTTTAGCTGGTAAAAAACATATGGCCTAAGTCCAAAGCAGTTGGTCAGAATTTTGATAGAAAACCAATACCTCACACCACATATCAAATTGAACTATGAGATAATAAATGAATTAGCTACAACAAATAAGATAATATAGAGATAGCTGATGAAAATTATAAATAAGATATAAAGATAATATTTAATAATTACTTTTACTTAGATCCACAACTCATTAATTTATTCATTCAATAACTCTAGATTAATCCCTAAATAAGCAATCAACAAGCGTAACTACATTATAGAGCTAGGTTCTGGAGATGCAAATGATGGAAACTGTGACCTTTGGGAAGGGTGGTCCTTGAATGGAAAGGTACAGGGGCTTGGCTAGAATCCTAAAGTTAGGTATCCAAATTCTGCAGAAACCAGCCATGTCCAAATAAGTGCCTAGCTCTTTCTCTGAAGCAGGGTCTGGAAGGCATAAAATGGTCTGTTTGCTCTCCTTGGTTAGGGAGTGAGAAGTGAAGGTAAGATTGTGGCCCACATATTTGACTGATGGACAGGCAGTGTGGGCTCTGGGTAAGGAGACCCTGCAGGCTCTTGAGGCTAGAAAATTTAGCATTTTTATGGTTGCATTTAGGGAATCCTCTGGGGTGGGACTGCAGATCCAAATACCATCCACATATGGGATGAGAATGCTTTTAAGCAGCTTCAACTACTTTAAATCTTTAGCCAGGGAATGCCCAAACATGTGGGGGCTATCTGGGAAGCCCTGGGGCAAAACTGTCCAAGGCAGTTGGACAAGCCTTGCTGAGGGGACACTTCCTTCTAACAGCCGCTTAGGCATTAGCAGGACCCTCGGGATTGGGCAGTCTGGAAGGAGCACAAGAGGCATGCACACTTTCAAGGGTTCTCATCCTCGCACATGCTCACATTGAGAAAGAGACTTAAATTTAACAGGGGTGGGAGGGGCAGTCACTGTGATGTCATTGTGGGGAGGGGCTAGTCTCCTTCCAGAGCAGAATGGGAAGGGAAGAGGGAAGGGAGGGGGCTTGGTGACATCAGGTACAGAGCACTGGGAGCGCCCCCCCTAATGATTTCTCTCGGCTCCCATCGCTCAACCTGGCTTAGGGAGGGGGCCATAGTTGATCTTCCACTTAGTTGTGAACCCAGAGCTGACCATGTTACTAGATCCCTGAAGCCTGGCTACTGGGGTTGGAGATGAGGGGACGCAGCTAAAGTCACCTTGGGGTGTTTGAGGGACGGTCCCTTTATGGAAAGTAGGAGGGGATGACACAGAGGGGAAGGAGGAGGTCGAGGTAAAGACAGATGACTCTTCAGAGTTACAGGCAGAGCTGTACCTGTGGTGGTATTTGGGCTACCGTCCTTATGGCAATAAAAACTAAAGCTGGACAGAGTACCAGCCAAAGTGGGCTTCCCAATTGTCAGACTTTCTAAGCATGCCCTGGAAACACCTGACACTCTTGTTTTATGCAGTAAGACTTCTTTTGGGAAAGCAGAGAAGGAATTCTCAGCAAAATACAAGAACTTGCTGAGAGTCATTACACAGGAGCTGCCTCCTGATTTTGTTGTCCCATCAGGATTTTCCTGGGGATATCACCTCCTTCAAAAGGGGTTCAGTTGGTTTCCTCAAAAGGCATCAATAAACATTCTTCAGTAAGTGGCTAAGTACCTATGGATATCCAAAGGCCAGAGGACACAGAGTAAACATGGGAGTATATACACAAGTATCTCCATTGTTATCTGAACCCTTGTAGCAGCACTGGGGATCCTTGCCAATGGCATAGATTTCCAAGATGAGGCATGGCAGTTTACCCTCTGTAGTTTATGCTTGCAAATACTTTACAATAGAGGCTCTGAGAAACTTTCCTGAAACATGGTGACCTGAGGTGTGTTAATACCCTCAATTAATATAGGCAAAATGGGGTGGAGGGTCTACTGTCAGTCCAAAAACTGTCTCCCAGATCACCCTTTCACGAAAAAGCTGGGGAGACCAATGGCTATGTTCTGCTAACATGCAGCCATGTAAGAAGTTTACCAGCAGGTGAAATCAGAGGAATGGGCACCAACCAAGCCCAGAGGCTGTGCTCCAGGCAAAGTGGAAATGCAGCCACTGACAAGGACAAAACTTGGAGGAAAAATGTACAAGAAAAGGGCTGGTCTCATCTAGGAAGGATATTTGTTAAATAACTAGGGTGTTTTGACCAACACTTTACCAGTGTCAAATCAGGAAAGCCAAAAGCCCGAAGAAAAATTATCCCTTGACTACCAAAAAAATCAGGCAGTGAGGGAGACTTCAGATAGATCGTTGTTTAAGCAGTAGAGCTGGAACTCCAATCTGGCTCCTCCAACTCCATGTCCTACTGTTGTAGCCACTGGCCATAGCCTCCACTCTGTGCCAAACCCTTCCTTCAAATATCTTATTTGTGTGCTCTATCTGCTACTCCAATTTCGTCTTCAGCCAGTCTTTACTTTAAGCCACCAAATGGGTCCAGAAGATCATAAAATTAAATCTCCAGCTCAAAGCACCCTCAGAATCCACCTTGTCCAATTCCCTTATGCTACAGAAGAAAATGAAGCCCAGGGAGGAAAAGGGACTTGCCTTATATCTCATTTAGGCTCAGAGATCTGGAAGCAACCTTCAAAGTCAATTAGTCGAAACTTCTTTTACAGAGAAAAAAACTGAAGCCTCGAGTAGTGATGGGAAATGTGTGAGGTCAGATAGCCAGGGAGTGTCCACAGCTAGTAAGGTAGGATCTAAACCCTGATTTTCCTGTCTCAGAATTCCATCTTGTGTCCATGAGATTGTACTCCATGTTAACCTCCTATCTCAATCTCCCGTCTCACTAGTATACCCTCATCTATAGAAGACGGGAAGTATGAGGTAAATTTATTCTTATTTTTAAAATTTTAAATGTCATTTCCCTAAAGAATCCGATTTCTTTTCATGAATATTTAACAACAGATTAATAGTCAGGCATTCTTGTCAATCCTATTCTCCCTGTATTGCAAGAAGTCCTTTTTTCCAGTCTTACCATTTGCTGAAATGAGTTTTCCAGCACTTACACAACACCTATTCTTACATGAGATACTATCAGAGATAAACAAACATCACTTCAGTCCCAAAGACCCTGGACAGCTCCACTAGCTATGCTCTCTGTAAGCCACCTACTCTAGTAACACTCCCCTATACATCAGAGGGACCTTCTGGAAACGCACAACCACAGGTCACTGGGTGGTTCAGTGGAGAGAACGCTGGAACTGGAAGGAGGAGAGCTCATCTGCAGGAGTTCAAATCTGGCCTCAGACACTTATTAGTTATATATCTTTGCCAGGAAAACCCTGAATGGCATTACAAAAAGTAAGGACACAACTGAAAAATGACAAAACAATGTCAGATGCACCCAGAGCTACACTGATCATCTGTCATAATCACAGACATCAAGGTATCCTGTATCATCATTGCAGAAAAAGAACAGATCCTCTACTACAGGGAACTCACTTCTCTGAAAACTGCCTTCTTCCTATAGCTACTGTGCTATGTTAAGAGAATAACAAAAAAACATGGCCCAAATTCTATTTCATTTCCATTCCTAATCTGAAAATGTTTGATAATGGATTGGTAAAGCACTGGTGCCAAATTGATCCCAGTATGTTAATATTTCAATTTCAAGTATCGTGTGATAGAACTAATGTGTACCAGTGTTTTGTTACATTGGTTTGATCCATGACTCTTTCTTTCCTACTAAAATAGAAATGAATTTAATCAAAAGTTGACAAGGCTACTCCTACATCACAAGGCAATCTTTTTATACTTTCCTAATTAATTCACTCTTACACTCACCACAATGACTCTTCAGAAAATTCTCATCCCTCCTCCATACACCCAAGGCTCCTTCTCACACCACCTCTCCTAATTCTCAGCTGAGAACCTTGCCACATATTTTACTGAAAATATGAAAGTCATCCCCTGAAAGCTCTCTCTTGTTCCCTTCACTTCCTCTCCCATCATTCAGACATCCTCTGCCACCGTCTCCTCCTCCTCCCCATTTGATATGTAGAGATGAACTTCCTTCTTATTAAGGCATATCCATCTCTACCCTTCAAGCCCATTTCCTCCAGCAGACTGCTACTTCTTTCATCCCGTTCTCTCACTTCAATATCTCCCTGTGTACTGGCTGCTTCCCCTGTTTATAAACATGTTTATCTCTTTGACCCACTTAAGAACATCTCTGCCTGGATCCATTGATCCCCTCTGACCATCCTCCCATATTCTACCTCCCTTTTGGGATGAAACCCCTTGAAAAGACCATTTACAATCTTCACTTCTATTTGCTTTCTTCCCTCTTCTTAACACTCTACTGGCTACCTTATGCCGTCATTTTCATCCTATCATTTCTTTGTATATCAGTTGTTTTTATTTTGCTTCCCCTAGTAGGTAACTAATCTTCAAAAAAAGGGATTTGCTTTGGTTCTTCTTTTTTTTCCCCAATTGCCTGGCACTTTGTAGGCACTTTATAAATGCTTATTGACTAAATAACTGACACATCATACTTTTCTTCATCCTCAGTATTTTTCTGACAACCAATCCACGCCATCCAGGACCTCATCACTTAATACAATTCTGTGTACATACTTTAATACTCAACAAATGCTTTTTCATAAATTCGGTCATTCATTGCTGGCAGAATACATCTGTACAGAAATTTACAATGGATTTTGGGCTCTTAAATAATCAATAGACTCCACCAGTTGATCTCTGGAAAAAAATGGAAAGGCAATGTCAAAAACATCAAGAAAATGCAAGTGGGATGAGAACCAGAATAGATGGAGTTTCTATAGCAACCCTTTCCCTGACTATTTTTGCAGATAGTAAATATAGTGCCTGGGAATAGTCCTGCAGGACATGGTTTGCTTGCTTTACAGTGTTAACTGTTTCAGAGTGGTGGCTATTGCCATTCAAAGGCAGTTGTGGAACAGTGAAAGGGGAGGGAGTAGAAATGCACACAACATGTATAATGCAAATAAATACATCACCACCAACTTGTCCAGCATCTTGCCATAGATTCAGATAGAGATAGACCCCTGCTCTGAAGCCCAAAGTCTTGGCAAGAACAGTCCCCCGTAAGCCACCGACTCTGCTTTCAGCCCAGCTGGCACAGGCATCTTGGAAGGGAGGAAATTATTGGATAGCCCGAGCCCACCTTCCTTATCACTGTCAGCAACAACTGTGACCAGTTGTTCCAATACACACAAAAACACACCAAAGTCCTGTAATGGCAGCTATCTCTAGCCCAGCTAGCCCGCTTCCAGCTCATCTTCCACAGCCATCACTGGGGAAAGTATGTTCCTTAGAGAGGGGGCCAGCAGCTCTGATAAACTGCCAACCAGGGGCTATTCACAGGACAGGCAGGAAAGGATAGCTGAAAAAAGTAAAGCAACCTGGAGAGGGACCGGAGGAAGTACATTCTTTACTTTACCCTGGGATATCCTTAATCAGCCAGGGTTGGGTGTTTTTGCATCAACACTTACCCTCTTTTTTCAAGATCCCCTCATTGCTCTGATCCCTGACCTCTGTCTGATCCATTTGACAAGAGTCCTCCCTACATATACCAGAATGTGATTCTGGAGAAGACATCCTTCATCTCCTCCTGCCTGGACTACTCCAGCAGCTGCTGGGTGCTCTTCCTGCCACAGCACTCTGCCCACTATAGTCTGTCTTCCATCCTGCTGCCAGAGTGATCTTCTTAACACCTTGTTACACCCACCATCCCAAGATATCCTAGTATCTCCCTTTTACCTCAAAGACTGAGTATCGAATCCACTGACACCCTCGTCCACTCCATCTCCCAATTCTGGTGATTTTCACAGGCTGCCCCATCTCTCTGCAATGCTGTCCCTGATCATCTCTGCCTACTTCTAGGGCCCTTGTTCTTTTGTTCATTTCCAATTTATTCTGTATATGGTTTATTTGTACTCCAACTGTTTGTATATTGCCTTCCTTAATAGACAGCAAGGTTTTTGAGAAAAAGAATTGTCTTTAGCTGCTTTTTTCTTCCTAAGTGTGTGGCAATTAGTGGGCTCTTTAAGAATATTTATTGAAAGAATAACAGAGAAACCAAATTTTCTTCCTCCTGGGATGGCATGAATTTAAGTCCCTTGCCTGTCCATCCTATCGAGGTATTCTCCAGCCCATTATTTTTTTTTTCCTCAGTAAACTGAAGGCTCCTGTCTTTTGCCTCTTTTGGCTTTTCAACAATAAGCATAGAACCTAGCATATAGAGGATGCTTACCATTTGCTGTGTGATTGATAACATTAGGGAATTATATAGGGGTGATTTCCCCCCTCCCAGATACTATTCTTGTAAACTCCAATAAAAAGAATTAATACGAACATTGCTATGGTAATTGCAGCTTCTGAAATTCTTGGTCCACTTGTATTTTTGTAATGTTTTTGAGATTTCCTTTTGATATTTGCCAGAGAACAACTGGGGGGTGATTTATTGATGACTTAAAAGCCCCAAATACATCTTCCATTTGTGAATATACACACAAATTGATAAAAACATAGAATAAGGAGAAAGCAGTTTGGCAGAAATTTGATCGAACTTCAACATCCCACACAAAAATTACAGTACAAATGGTTACATAAATTAGATGCAAAAAGTGAATTAATAGGAAATTAGAGGATCAAGAAAAAATTATTCTTTTTTGTATATAAGGGAACAGGTTGTGACAAAGAAGGAACAGAGAAAAATAATAGAAAATAAAATGGATTAATTCTATTTCTATAATGTTGAAGTGTTTTGGGGCAAACAGATCAAATACAGTAAAACCAGAAGGTACACACTTAATTGAGGGGAATAAAAAAAAAAAAAACATCTTCATAGTGAAGTTCTCTGAGGGATGGCACATATCCACCATCTAGAAGGAACTGATTTCAGTTTCCAAGGTTACAAGTCATTCTCAATTAGGTCAAAAGATATCAACAAGAAGTTTTCAAAGAAAGAAATCCAAGCTATCAGTGTGACAAATGCACTAAATCTCTCCTAAGGAGAGAAGTGCACATTAAAACAGTTCTTTTCTTTTGGCCGCTAAATCACAGAAATGTAAAGGTTGAGGGACAATTCTCCATTTTTCTTCTGAAACAACCAGGAACAGGAGAAAGAGATGTTAGGAATAAGCTTTCCAGAGAAGGAGAAGGTCAGAAATGAACTCTGAGCACCTGAGAGAACCTAGGCTGGTGGCAGCAGTGTACCCACCTGCCTGAGCCCTAGCATTTCAAGAAGAGGTTTGCTTCTTGCCCACTTTGCCTACTTAACACCTGTCTAGCCAGAGACCGTAATCATCTGCTTTTTAGTTACATGAAGAACTCTGGTAATTTCTGCCTCAAGCACAAAGAGGCCAGAGCTAATCTAGAGAGAAACCGAAATGGAAGTTCTTGTAGAGAGCCCAACCAACCCCTGCCTAAGTGCTAAGCAATATCCTAACCCAAAGTATTTCTTCTAAAATAAATTCTTCAAAGCTGCAGAAGAGGGAACCGTGTATCCTGAGGCAGGGCTTTATATTATCACTTTCATAATGAGCTCATGGTTATAATGTTGAGTGAGATGGGAAACTGAGGACTTCTCACAATAAGGATTGTGAGAGATTGGTGTGGTTTTTCATTGGGAATTGCTACTGCAGGAAGAGATTAATTGTGCCTTTTTAGAATATCAAAGGAAGACCAGACTGACTGGGAACCTATTTACAAAAGGTCTGCTTGATATCTGTGTGTCTTGAGTGGGCAGGAAATGCTTTGTTCTGGAGACTGGCAGGTCCTAGAAGCCAGGCCTCCCTCTTTATAAATCATGTGCTCAGTTGAGAGAATTGGGCCTCCTTCTTCTCCTTGGTGTGTCCCAGAGGAGAATGACCTTCCAGAGTTTCGCGAGATTCAAATAAACTTCTTATCTTCACTGTGAGAGATCTCTGAGTCATAATTTTGAATCGGGAGTCGCAGTTTTATCCCACACTATGTGATGTTACACTCAGATCACAGAATGGCAGAGCTGAAAGGGACCTTTCAATTCACAATGTCACTGCACCAGGAAAACCTGTGTATATATACAGAGAGAGTGGCCACACTGGAAGGGTCCCCAATATACAGAGAGACAGAGCTGGGAGGGTCCTCAGAACAAGGAATATCACTGCTTGGAGGGTATTCACATACTTGATACCAGAGATCTTCCCAGTTAAGGAACCAGAACTGACATCTTTTATTGCTATTGTAGACAGACACATTTAAGTTTTCAGAGTTAACTAAAACCAAAATCTTCTTCCCACCAACTGATCTCTGGCAGAATCTTATATGTGTAGGGGACAAGTGTGGAGCTTTAGTAATACCTGCATTAAAAAAGCAAAAGGGAATTCTTCCCCTGCCAGGTAGTAAAAATGAACATATATAAAACTCAGGCAGAGCTTACTTCCTACCACTGCATGAGTGACTTCTGCTAGCGGCAGAAGTCTCAATCCCTGCACATTATTGTTGAGTTGAGTCATATAGTGAATGTAAATGTGAAAGCATAAACAGGTTTTGAATCCCACTGTATCATAAGTCAGCCAGCCCACCTGGAGAAACATAATACTTAGGCAAATTTCAGTGTTCTGCATGGAAAAAGCAGCTGGTTCCAGTCACTGGTTTCTATGGTCACAGGTTGTTGCCAAGGATACCTGGAATCCTGAGTTGAGGGCATTTCAGGCTACCTGCTTATCAGGCAGCGACTGGTGCTAACAGGACCTTCTTCATTTTGTATAGTCTCTGTTCCAGGATCACTTCTTGCTATGAAATCCATATTCTCTCATCTCTGGGACCTGTCAGATCTCACATTCAAGGATCTAAGGATATTTACAGCCCTGGCATTCTGTGAAAGGTTAAGTAAGTATAATGCTACCTTACAACCATGAGCTCAATTTGGAAGTGAGACTAGAGCTAATATAAGGCTCTGCCTCAGTCTACATATTTCCCTCTTCTGCAGCATTAATTTATAGGATATAATATATATATATATATATATATATATATATATATATATAGAGAGAGAGAGAGAGAGAGAGAGAGAGAGAGAGAGAGAGAGAGAGAGAGAGAGAGAGAGGATAATAAGGAATTTCTTTTAGATGAAACATTTTCGGTTGGGAATTTGTCTAGCATTGAGGCAGAGGTTGGACTCTGTACATAAACTTATTTCTACCTTTGTCTGTTATCCCTGACCTCTTTGTGATTTAGGCAAAATTCAAATGACTAGAATCTCATGTGGAACTGAAATGCAGATTATTGTAGTGTCTACGAGTAGACAGATATTAAGAGAAGTTCAGGAAGGAGGAAACCATTTCTTGAAAACTTAGGCTTCAATTAATTTGGTACACTGCTGCCACCAGCCTGGATCTTCTACTCTGACATGCTCATGGAGCAAGTGTCCATCTGTGATATTGTCCTTCTCTGCCAGCTCAATGCTGTAATTTCTTTTTCTTGTTCCTATTTTATCCAGTTCTGCTGCTTCTAGGCTCAGCTTACTTGAACCAGGCTCCTTCCTTTCTACTTCCACCCACTAGGAAACTCTGTCTTTTTAGGATGCTTCCTGATTTTCCTACACAAGGAAATTCCTACAATTTCCTAAAGGCCTGACCAAATCCATCAAGGCAGTGCGGTTCACTGATTCCTGGAGATATGCAGACCTGCTACACTTTTTCTTCTGACTGATTGAAATAATAACTATACTTGCCTAAGAAATATATTCACTAACTTTATATAAGGTGGGATAATCAATGAAGCTCCACACTTTTACATAAGGATCCTTCCAGGTTTAACAGCATATGATTTAAGGATGCCTTCCCCAACTTAAGCCTACTCAGTCTAGTTCTAGATAAGACAGGAATAAATGGGGCTTTACCTAAAACATCTATAACTATCTTTATGGAACATTTTTAATGGAGATAAGATCAGAAATGAAGCAAGGATGTCCATTATCACCTCCATTATTCAATATTATATTAGAAATGTTAGCTTTAACAATAAGAAAAGAAAAAATTGAAAATTTAGAATAGGTAATGGGGAAACAAAATTTTTATTCTTTTAGAATAGTAGTTGAAATAATTAACAACTTTAGCACAATTACAGGATATAAAATAAACCCATATAAATCATTGATACTTCTATATATAACCAACAAACCTAGCAGCAAGAGATAGAGGAAAATCCCATTTAAAATAACTGTAAATATTTTAAAATACTTGGGAATATATCTCACAGTAGAAGAGTGGAAGGAGAAGAGGCAAGTTTATTTTTTTGAAATGTTAAAAGCCTATTCCCAAAAAGATCCAATTTCATAAACGTTCACCAGCTGCTTATTGGCCTGAATTGAATTCTTTGATGGCATTCTTGCCCACATCCTCCTCTCCCTCTAATGTGAAAAGTCCTTTCCCCATTCTGATCTTTTGCTGAAATAAGTGTTCAAGGATGTACCAACAACTAAGGTTAGGTGAGATATCATCAGATATAATTAACATCACTTCAGCACCCAAGACCCTGGACAACACTGCCAGGCAAGCTCTCATTAACCCACCTACTCTAATAACAGTCACCTATGCATCAAAAAGACCCCGTGGGGACATGGCAGCACAACCACAGCAAATAGGTTGTTCAGTGGATAGAGGGCTGGATCCAGAGTCAGGAGGGCTCATTTTCAGCAGTTCAAATCTGGCCTCAGACACTTATTAACCTTGCAGTCCTAGGCAAATCACTTAACAATCTTTGCCTCTGTTTTTCATCTATAAAATAAGTTGGAGCAGGAAAGGGAAAACTACTCTAATATCTTTGCTGGGAAAACCCCAAGTGGGGTTGCAAACCATCATACACAAAAGAAAAATGACCCAATCATGGTCAGATGTGCCAAGATTCTCACCGTGCATCTGTCATCACCACAGACAGCAATATTTCTTGTATCACCATCACAGAAAAAAAAATCCTCTTCTTCAGGGAACTCCCCTCTCTGAAAACCACATTCTTCTTACACCTATATTAATAAAATAATGAGGGTCACCTAGGTGGAGCAGTGGATACAGCACCAGCCTTGAAGTCAAGAAGATTTCAGTTCAAATCTGGCTTCAGACACTTAACACGTCCTAGCTGTGTGACCTTGGGCAAGTCACTTAACCCCAGTTGCCTCAGCAAAAAACCAAAAAATTTTAAAAAATATTTAAAAATTAAAAAAAATAGAATAATGAAAGGCAAGGCCCTAAATGATATTTCATTTCCGTTTCCCAATGTGAAATTATTTGACATCAAATTAGTAAAAGGCTGATGCCAAATTCATCATGATATTTTTAAAATTTTAATTGGAAGCCATGTGTGAAAGTGTTTCTTCACGTACATTTGATCCATGCCTCTTTCTGCCATACTAAAACAACAATTAACCAAAAGTTGACAAATGTAGTCGAACAACCCCAGAAAAATCTATTTATACCTCTCCAATTTACTCACTCTCGCACTGCTCATAATCACTGTTCAGAAAATTTTCATCCTCCTGAAGTCTGCTGTGGCTCCTTTACACCCCACCTTCTCAAATGAGAATCTATCCTCATAATTTACTAAAAATATACAGCTCATTCTTTGATAGCTCTTTCTTGTGCCCTCCTCCTCCTCTTTCATTACTTAGATGTCCTCTGCCACTATCTCCTTCTTTGCCCCATATAAACAGAATGTTGAATTTACTCCTTATTCACCCAAATCCCTGTCAATCTTCTTGACTGGTCCCCTTCCAACCTATTTCTTCCAGCAGGCTGTTACCTCATTCATCCAGTAAACTCCTTTCAATATCTCCCTGTATACTGGCTGCTTCCTCCTGATTACAAACATGTCTATTCTCCACCCTTAAAAATGTCTCTTCCTAGATCCATCTAACCCCATTGTTCATCACCCAATATACCACTTTCCTTTTTGGGATGAAATTCCTTGAAAAGACCACTTACAATAGTCACTTCTATTTCCTTTTTTCCCTCTTCTTAACTCTCTGCTGTCTACAATATGTCCTCATTTTCACCCGGTCTATGCTTTCTTTGTACTTCATCTGTTTATATCATGCTTCTCCTATTAGATATGAGATCTTTAAGAAAAGGGATTGTCTTTGGCTTTTATTTTTTTCCAAATTCCTAGTACTTTTTAGGCACTTCATAAATGCTTGCTGATAAAATAACTGACATATTATATTTTTCTTCATGCTCAGTCTTTCTGTACCAAATGCACCCAGCCATTCAGAACCTTATCACTTAATGTATATTCTGTATACCTAGCAAGTACTCAACAAATATTTTTCCATAAATTCATTCATTCATGGCTGGAAGAACAAAACTTTCCTTAAATAGAAAATGGGTTTCAGGCTCTTAGGTAATCAGTAACCTCCACCAGTTGATCTCTGGAAAAAATCAAAAGGCAATGTCAGAAATATCAAGAGAATGAAAGTGGGATGAGAACTTGAGAGGATGGAGTTTCCATGGCAACCCTTTCTCTGACTATTTTGAAGATGATAAAAATAGCACTTGGGAATTGTCCTTCAGGATGTGCTGTGCTTGCTTCACAGTGTTAACTGTTTCAGACGGTGTTGGCAATTGCATTTCTGAGACACTGGAGAGACAGAAAGAAGCACATGTGACAGACAAGTCAATACATCACTCTCACCTTGTCTGGCATCTTCTCACAAACTCAGATGGAGACAGACCCTAGCCCTCAAAATCAAAACCTTGGCAAGAAGAGGACCCTTTAAGCTATCAGACCTGCTTTCTGCCCAGCTGGCACAGTCATCATGGAAGAGAGAAACCACTGGAAAGACAGAGCCCACCTTCCTCATCACTGGCAGAAACAACTGCTGACCAACTGTCCCAATACACACAAAACACACCAAAGTCCTCCAGTGGCAGCATTGTCTAGCCCAGCTAGCCTACATACAGCCCATCTCTCACAGTCATCACTGGGGAAAGTAGGTCCCATAGAGAGGAGGCCACAAGCTTCAATAAACTGCCAACCAGTTCCCACTCACAGGACAGGGTAGGTGAAGAAGGAAAGCAACCTGAGGTAGGGACAGGAAGCATCTCAGGCTTCACTTTATTGTGTGATTCTGCAAATCAATCTGGGGTGCGTATTTTTGCATCAAGTTTTATTTTATTTTAGAAAGATCCACCCATTGCTCTGATCCCTGACCTCTGTCTCATCCATTTGTCAAAGGAGCACCCTCTATACACCTGAAGAAGCAGCAGGCCATTCTGGAGAGGAATCAGGGCAGACACCCCTCCTCTCCTCCTGCCTGGACTACAATAGCTGCTGGGTTGGCTTCCTGCCACAGATCTCTGTCCTCCACACTGCTGCCAGAGTGAACTTCCTAAGTCCAGCCCTGACCTTGTCATATACCTCCATCCCCAAGATGTTCTACCAACTCCCTTTCACCTCAAGGACTGAATGTAAAATCCTCTGTTTGGCACCCAAAGCCCATGACAAGATGCCCAAACCTGTGCAGTTCTCCTACACATACACTCTCTTTCCAGATAGTCTGTGATCTAGTGACAGTTTCCTCCTTGCTGCTCTTTGCACAAGACAGTCCATCTTCCAGCTCAGGCCATTTTCTCAGGCTGCTCCTGCTCCCTGCCATGCTCTCCCTCCTCATCTGCCCCCCTCACTTCCCTGACTTCCTTCACATCCCAGTGAGTATCCCATGTTCTACAAGAAGTATTTCTTGTTCTATTTGTTCTTTCCAATTTGTCCTAGATATGATTTGTTGCTACATTAACTGTTTGTATATTGCCTCCTCCAGGAGAGTCTTTGAGGACTTTGAGAAAATTGCTTGTTTTTGGCTGTTTTTTTTTCTTTGTAAGTCTCTGGCACATGGTAGGACATTTATAAATGTTTATTGAAAAAATAACTGAGACACCATAGTTTTCTTCCTCCTCAGGTGGCAACAACTTTTGACTTTTGACTATCCTGTTCATCCTGTCTAGGTGTTATCCAGCTCATTATCTCTTCCCAATAAACTGAAGGTTCCTCTCTTTTGCCACTTTCTGTATCACCAACAATAACCCCAGTGCCTAGGATATAGAAGGTGCTTAGCATTCCTTTTTTTGAGTGGTAATATTAGGGATTTATTTAGTTCTGTTTCTTGTTTTAGAGACACTATTTCTATAATCTGCAAAGCAGTCACAGAGAGGTTGTCATAGCAGTTCCAGCTTCTCAAAATCTCATCTCATTTGTTTTTTCATGAAAACATCATAATTTTGGGGATTGCCTTTCGATATTTTCCAGAGAACAACTGAAAAATACTTCTAAGGGAAAAAAACATTTAAAGGTGAATAATTTGGTAAAGGGAGAGATCATTTAGAAATAAAATCACCACTTCTTAACTTCCTAAAATTTTATGCTTATGTAACTGGTATTTTATTACCTTAAAAATGCTGGTGTTCATATCTTTTCCATTCTCTTTGACCTCCAAAAAGATATTAGAAGAAATAGTGGGTAATAAATATTTTTACACAATTTTTATTTATTTGCTTTTTATTAGAGCATTTTTTTCAAAACATATGCATGGGTAATTTTTCAACATTGATCCTTGCAAAATCATGTATTCCAAATTTTCCTTCCCTACCCCCAAACTCCCTCTTCTAGAATGTAAGTAATCCAATATGTGTTAAACATGTTAACATATATGTTTAATCCAATATGCATATACATATTTATCATTGCACAATTATTTAGTTGCACAAGGAAAATCAGATCAAAATGGAAAAAAATGGGCAAGAAAACAAAATATAAGCAAACAGTAAAAAGAGTGAAAGTGCTATGCTGTGATCCGCACTCAGTTCCCATAGACCTCTCTTTGGGTGTAGATGGCTCTCTTCATTCCTAGATCTTTGGAATTGGCGTCAATCATGATATTGTTGAAACTAGCTACATCCGGTAGAGTTGATCTTCCTTTAATCTTTTTGTTGCTGTGTACAAGATCTCCTGGTTCTACTCATTTCACTTAGCATCAGTTCATTTAAGTCTCTCCAGACCTCTCTGAAATCATCCTGATCATCATTTCTTTTTTTTTTTAATGGAAGAGTTAAAGGGAAACTAAATGGTTGTTTTATTTAAAGAAACAAAAGGCATATTAGGACAGCATACTATTGAGAGTAAAAAAAAGTCCATTTTATACTAACAGTGTTAGTTGGTGTGAATTATTTGTCACATCCAACAATCATGTATATGGCATGTATATGACAAACATCAACCATGTTTATGACATAAAATGCCAAATAAAATGTATATCTATTAAAAAGGTCTTTTAAATAACAGCTTACACACTGTGAAAGGTAATTTTTGAACATCATTGCAAGCAAAAAACATACTTAAAAATCACAGTACTTTAAAATAAACAAATCCAAAGTAATCCTGATTTTGTAAAATAAGTAAAATTAACACTCTTTTGTGCAGACTTTTCACAAGTGTGTGAGGGGCTGCAATCCAAAGATGCTATTACAAACTAGATACCTAAGAACCCAGAAAAGAGCATAGATGTTAATCACCCCTTATATTTCTATAGTCATTAATGTCTTTTCTGAGCACTTTCACATCCATTATCTCATTTGACCTTTGTAGGATTTTCTTTTGTAATGAAAGGTACTTTGTATATGGATTTATAATTTTCCTTACCACCAAACAAAGCAAAAGTTTCTAAAAGCACACTTTGCTTTCATTGCTTTTGCCATTCTTTTATATCTGACTCTTTTTTACCCTTTTTTAATTCAAGTTTTTTTTTTTATTTTTTAATTTTCAAAATATATGCATGGATAATTCCACAGCATCAGCCTTTGCAAAACCTTGTGTTCCAATTTTCTTGCCCTTCCCCCAACACCCTCCCCTACATGCCAAGTAGTTTAATATATGTTAAACATGTTAGAAATATATGTTAAAAACAATATATACATAAATATTTATACAATTGTTGTGCTGCACAAGAAAAAATCAAATCAAACCAGTAAAAAAAAGAGAAGCAAAATAAAATGAAAGTAAATAACAAAAAGTGAGAAAATGGTATGTTGTGAACCACATTCAGTTCCCACAGTCCTCTCTCTGGTTGTAGATAGCTCTTTTCATCACTGAGTAATTGGAACTAGTTTGAATCATCTCATTGTTGAAGAAAGACACATCCATCAGAATTGATCATCATACAGTCTTCTTGTTGCTCGAAGGGCTGGGTGATGCTGCTGCGGGAGAACATTAGATTCAGTCGGACTGAGAACACTCACACAGGGTTCTGTTTAACAAAGATTGACTTCCCCCAAGCAGGTGGGTCAATAACATGAGCAAATCATTGGCAGTTAGGGCGAGGGAGGAGAAAGCTTATAAACGAAGATGGTGGCTCTAAGCCACATTAGGAATCCTAAAGCTGCTAGAAACTAAGTCTTCTTCAGTGAAGAGCCTAGGCACAGGATCTATTAAAAACAGTTAGTTAAAACAGAAACTTAGTTACCTGGATGCAAGGACCAGTTTACTGGACAAGGGTTCCTTCTGTGGGGCCCAGAAGTCTGCATGTAAGTAAATGAGAGGTTTTAGAAATTGCCTAGCCTAGGAACTCTTCCCCTCCCTTTCTCCATATCTTCTATTTTTAAATTGCGTCAGGTAATTTTGTCATTTTGATATATTGGCTCAACTTATCCATGAGCAATTGATATTTTTCCAGTTGTTTAGCTACCACTTTAGTTGTATCCAAATTTTTTTGTGTTTTACATATTTCCTGAGTTTGTTTTAGGAGGTAGACTCCCACGTAGTTCCTATCTTCAGTTATTTTAAATAGAAATTTTTCTTTCTATCTTTTGTTTGAACGACTCCAGTACTTGTAGAAATGTTGATGATTTGCTTAGGTTTATAATATATTCTGGGATTTTGCTAAAGTTATTCATTTTTTCAACTAGTTTTGATTTATTCTCTAGGATTCTACATGAATACCTTCTACCAAGAATGAAAAATGTGTTTCCTCATTATCTATTCTAATTCCTTTAATTTCTTTTTCAATTCATATTGCCAGATTCAACATATCTAGTACAATACTAGTGGTGATAATGGGTATCCATGCTTTTTGCCTGCTCTTACTGAGAAAGCCTACAGCTTAAACCCATTATCTGTAGATAATGGTGATTGATGCTTTTAAGTAGAAACAATTTCTCATTTCATGGAAGGCTTCATTTATTCTTCTGTTTTGTAGTGCTGGCCTGAGAAGGGCTGGATTGGAAAACCTTACTGAGATCATAAATTGTTAGAGGTGGGAGCATCTTTATGTAAAAGTGTGGAGCTTCATGGATTATTCCACCCCCTTCAAAGTCAGAAAATTCCCTTCTGAGGCAAGAACAGTTATTAACCAAATCAATCCATCAGAATCAAGTGAGAACAAGGTCTGTATATGTTTTCAGGAATCAATAAAAAGACCTGCCTTAGGGCATTTAGTCTCTCATTAGGAACTTGTTTGAAAGTAGGTCCTCATCTCAGAAAAAGAGAGATTCCCAGGATATAGAAGCAGAGAGCAATGAGCAGAGTCAAAGAAAGCTGAGCCAAGAACGAGCACAGCAGGGTCAAACAGCCCCTGGAGACAAGAGAAGGAAGAACTGAGACCTAGCAGAGAAGGAAAATTTCCAAGATGGAAACTAGCTCCATGAAGGTTGCAGTATTAAAAAGGTCAGATTGGATTCCCCAATTTGTGTGAGAGATCTTCCCATTTAGGGGGTGCAACTGAGGTCAAGTAATTGATGCAGTTGCCCAAGAAATTTAATTCTTCAAAAGTAATTAAGACCAACCTCTTCCTCCAACCATATGACCTTAGGCAAAAGCTGAGTTTATAAGGGGAAAATGCAGTCTAGCTAATCCTGGATTGATTTTTTAGTAATAACTGAAAAAAATAATTCAAAAATGTAGTATTTTCTTTACTTTGCAGCACAAATAAATTTTTATTAGCCCAGCAGAGCCTAGCCCCTGCCATTGAATGAGTGACTGAAGCTCTGTGGATTGACTCCATCATTTTAAATCATTGTTGAGGTGATTTTTTAATCAATGTAAATGTAAAAAGACAACAGGCATTGAAGGTTCTATGGGAGGTAGCTCAACCACTGGGCTGGAGGATGTTTGTCCTTGGCTTGTTCAGAGAAAAGAGAATAAAATGTGGTCTCACACTTCTTTCAGTGAAAATCCAGATAAAATTAGCCACCCCACCTTTAGTCCAATATCATCTCTCTAGAGCCAAATTTTAGTGTCAAGCTAGGAAGCAGAAACTAGTTCTAAATATTGGCTGCCATGGAGACTGGTTGTTCCAAGGATACTTGGAATCTTGAATTGCAGGCATTTAAACTACCTCTTTATTCACCATCCATCATAATCCATTAGGAGGAGGGGAGAGCTTCTTCTTAGCTTTATCCTGGACTGCCAGGTGGGAGCAGACCTAAATCACTAGGTGCTACAAAGTGTCAGGAGATACCCAAATATGTACACACAGGTACAGTGCATACTGTATATATGGAGAGATAGAGAAGTAAACAAAGAAAGCTTGAAATACAGAGTAAGATACAGGCAGTCAGCGGAAGAGAAACAGATGAACAGAGGACACATGGAGCAAGCAGCTGTTGCTATGAGACATGCATCAGGGAACGGAACACACACAATGCCAGGGACTCTTGTGACTTCATTGTTGTCCTTCTAGTCAGGAGAGAACGAACTGAGCCCAATCAAGGTTATGTTGTTGCCCAAGGTCACACCGGGCTAAGTATCAGAGGCAGCATCTGAACCCAGGTCCTCTGACTCCACAGAAGCCAAAGCTCTTTCCAGAATACAATTCTCCCTCCCAGTGCAGCTTTTGCACAGAACTGATGTTTTCTTAGGGGAAATCAGACTTTGACTTATAATTCTCCACAAAGAAAGGGTAAAGGACTTTGAGGTTACATGTGAGCAATCAGACTAATGACAACAATACAGGACAGCTTTTATGTTTATTTGGTGGAAAATGTCAAGTACAAAGGAGTTACACTTAATCACAGTTCCTGGCCCATGAACAGCAGGCCCTTCAGAAATGCTTCTTTGAAAGGCTGGGCCCATAAAAGTCAGCACAAGTCTTCTGCCCTCTACAATGATCCTGTCTCTCTCCCCAGAGTTTATCCTTCAGCTGAGGTCTTCCATCCAGCAAGGAGAAAATACCGAAATTGGGAGAATACTTCCTCTTCCTCTCTTGGGAACCACCTTCCACCTTATTACTGTCTATATGTTAACGTAATGATGCTTGGGAGTGTCTCACTGAGGAGGGGACCCTAGCCCCAGAAGTGGATTTAGACAAGTTTCCACCTGGGAATTTGAGCTGCCTTCTGTTGAATGCTGTGTTTCCACTTCCAAAAGTCTATGATGTTCTTGTATTTTCTTTATTATTATTATTATTATTGGGTAATTTATTTTCCCCAGTTACATTTACATTGAAACAAGATTTACCACTTAATTTTAAAAGTATGAGTTCCATATATTCTCTCTTACTCACTCCTCACCCCGGCCATTGAGAAGGTACATGTGAAGTTACATAAAACATTTCCAAGTAAGTCAAGGTGTAAAAGAAAACATAGATCCTCACCAAAAATACCTCGAGAAAAACGTCAAACACATTATCTTTTAATTTCTATTCAGATACAATCACTTCCTTCTCTGGGAACCTCTAGCTTTTGTCACCGTCACTCCTGTGGGGTTTCTTGGATCACTGCACTGCTGAGTATAACCGAGTCATTCACAGTAGATCATGTCATAGTATTGCTGTTACTTTGTCAGTAGTGCATTTCACTTTGCATGAGCTCATGAGTCTTTCCAGGTTTTTCCTGAGAGTGTGCAGCTTAATTTCAATTAGCACAATGGTATTCTATCTAAATCACATACTGCAATTAGTTCAGCAATAAGCCAAGTGATGGATATCTCCTTAATTTCCAATTATTTATACATAGCGAAAATTTCCTATGAATATTGCTGTACCTAAAGGTCCTTTTCCATTTTTATCTCTTTTCAGATGCAGACCCATTAATGATTTGCTAGGTCAAAGTGTATTAATTGTTTTATAGCATTTTGAGAAAACTACAAATTGTTCTACAGAAAGATCAGATCAGTTCACAATTGCAATAAAAGAGCCTTAATATCTCATTTCCCCCCACATTTCCTTCAACATTTGACATTTTACTTTTTTGTCCAATTAGCCAATTTGATAGGTAGGATGTAGTCCCTCAGAATTGCTATAATTTGCATTTCTCCAATCAACAGTGAGTTAGAGCATTTTTTTCTTATGACTATAGCTTTGATAACTTCATCTGAAACATGTTCAGATCTTTTCATCAGTTATCAATTGAGCAACAGTTTCTATTTTTATGGTTTTGATTCTGTTGTCTCTATATTTTAGAAATGATGCCATTTATTAGAGAAATTTGCCTTCGAATGTTTCACTTTTATGATTGCTAACTGTATTTTGATACTACATCTTCATGTCTTTATTCTCTTCTCTTCTTTCAATTGGTCCATTTTGGAAAGTCTTTTGCTTGTGACTATCACATCCCCCTATCTTCCCTCCATTCTTTTATCCCCTTCTCCTCCTCTTTTCATGTAGGGTAAGGGGCATTTCTAATTGAATGTATAGATTCTTCCCCCTTTGAACTAAAGTACTGAGAGCAAGTTTCACTCTCCCTTCTTCCCAACTTTCTCTCCCCTTCAATGGAAAAGCTTTTTGACCTGTTCTATGTGAGACAATTTCCCCCCACCCTTTCCCTTCCCTTTGTCCCTCTTCGTCCCTCACTGTTAATAACAGCCAGTCTGGAGGTATTTATCTTTCACAGGACTAAACCTGAATCCTTGAATTTTTTTGTAATAATGTCTGATTGTCCAAGAAGGATAAGTGTTCTACCCCAGCTTTTGTTTATTTTGATCACTCTATCTTCATTTTAGTTGCCATTTTGTCTTGGGAAATCTGGCAAGCTTAGAATATTCTAGCCTTCTCCTCCATCTTCCCAGAATCCTGTTCTTTAGAGTCATTAATCAAAGTTATTTAAAGGGGTTTAGGGGAGAGCTCAGGCCACTCCAGAATCTTACTTCGGTATCTTGGACCCTCCATCAGCACACAAAAAAGAACACTGAGGTTTAGAGAGTTTTCGTGGCTTGCCTATGGATCCCACAATGAGTAAGACAGAACTTCAATCTAAACCTCGTGACTCTAATTCCAGTTGTCTGTCCTCTATGACAATTCACCTATAATAGGGCAGCTGGTGTTGTGGAGAAAAAAGTTTCAAATCTCAACTAGTTTTGAAAGGAAGTGTATGTAGTCACTTGGTAGGGTAGACTGAGTCACAAAGCAGGGTGTGGCTTCCTCTCTGTCAGGGTCTGTAATGTTTACTGTATAGCATTTAATCCTCATAGAGAAGTAGCAGGGGCAGACACCCCTGTGTATCAGGGAAACCCCATGTCCCTCCCCGCCCCTCATGCTCCTTGTCTCCTATTGCCTTCAGGAGACTGAGAGGTGCCCCTCCCCCACATTAACCCCTTCCTCCTCTGTTCAGTGGTTGTCAAAACTTCAAGTCCCATTCAAGGGCTGGTGGTTGACAGATGCTGCTGCAGCTCTTGTGCTCTTCCCTTGTGTGGAGCCCAGGACACCCCTCCCTCCACCCCTCCCTTCCCTTTGTGTGTCCCACCTCCCAATTTTTGGAACGGGTCACCCCTCAACCCCACAAGTTGAGTTCAGCTGCTACCCCTCACCTCCAGCCCTAGCAGCCCTGCCTGAGGAACTCAGGACCCTGGTCAGCGCCGGGCCCACTTCCAGGTGGAAGATGCCCTGAGGCCCCTCCTCTCACCAGTCTGGGTGATGGGGGCCAAGAGAAATGATTTAAGGGTGGAGCTCCCACTGCTCTGGGTCTGATGTCACAAAGTGCCCTCCCCTCCCCTTTTCTTCTTCCTCTGCTCTGGAAGGAGATTAGCCCTGCCCTCCAGTGATGTCACAGTCATTGCCAGCCCCCGCCTTCTATTACATATAGGTCTCCTTTGTCTCAGTGTGAGGGTGTGCGGGGACAAGAACACTTGAATGAGGGGTTCAAGTTGTGTCCCTCATTCAGTTCCCTTCCCTTCCCCTTGAGACTCCTGCTCTCTAGTTCTCCCATCTTCCAGACTGAAAGATCCTGAGGGTCCTGCTAGTACCTAAGTGGCTGTGAGTGAAGTAAGTGCCTCCTCCCCTGCTCCTGCCTCAGCCCCTCCATTTTCTCCTTCTGTTCTCCTCTCTTCTCTCTACACCTCTGCCTTTTTATGATCCTCCCCCCTCCCCAAATGGCTTCTTTCTGTGTACAGGAGGATGTGTGGAAAGTCCTGGATGTATCAACAGCTTCGTTTTCTGAATGTGTAGTGTATGAGTGCAGGATAATCTGTGGGTGAGAATGGCTGCCTAGGTGTGGGTCGGGGTGCAGTGACCTGTGTGAATCTCTGTGTTCCTGCTTCTCTGGAGCTTCCCCCTGCTGCCCAGGTCTCTGTCTGGAGGTTGGTGGAGGTATGCTGTAGAGCAGGCTGGAGTGCAGTGGAGACCAGCAGGGAGAAGTCTTTGGGGACACGGGGGCAGCTTGTGATGCCTTTGAATGCCCAAAAGAGGGTTTTATTCAATTCCTGAGTTGAAATGGAGATGCTAGGACATCTTGGGGTGAGGGTGTGACAAGGTGTTGGGAAGATCACTGTGGCAGCAGTGTGGAGGTCATTCTGCAGTGGGCAGAGACTTGGAGCATGAAGGCCACCCAGCAGCTATTGGAGTAGTCCAGGCATGAGGAGAGAAGGGGTGACCTCCCTGAACCTTCTCCAGAATAATCCCTGGCAGCTTCTTCGTTTGTATAGAGGGAGGGCCCTTGTCAAATGGATCAGACAGAGGTCGGGAATCAGAACAATGTGTGGATCTTGCAAAAACGGAGTAAAACTTGATGCAACAACACCCACCCAGACTGATGAGAAGAACCCCAAAATTAAGTGAAACCCGGGATGCCTTCTGTGTGTGCCCAGGTTTCTTTACTGCTTCATCTAGCCTGAGGGTGAGTTAGAGAAGTACAAAAAATACCTTGGGGATGTAGAAGTAGCATTGTCACCTTTGGGGGCAAATTATTGGCTGTATTAGTAGGGAAGAAAGACGCTTGGATCAATCCCATGCTGTGGAGAAATACTGGCAGACATTAGTCCTGTCCCACACGACTTGGAACTTAAATTCAAAATCCCACAATAAATGTGGCCCCAGGGGCAGCTAGGTGGGGCAGTGGTTAGAGCACCAGGCCTGAAGTAAGGAGGACCTGAGTTCAAATCTGGTCTCAGACACTTCCTAGCTGTGTGACCCTGGGCAAGTCACTTAACCCGAATTGCCTCAGCAAAAAGCAAAAAAATAAAAATAAAAATAAATAAATGTGGCCCCAGCCCTTTGCTAATTCTCTGTCCAACATTTTCAGATTGAGAAATGAAAGTGAAATGGCATTCTGGGCCAAACCTGTCATTGTTCTGTGAACAGCACAGCAGCTAGAGGAAGAGTGTGGCTTTCAGGGACAGGAGCTCTCTATGGCAGAGGATTTGTCTTTTTTTATGATGATACAGAATACCTTGTTGCTGTGATGGTAACAGGTGACCAGTGTGGGTGGGTCTGGGTTGTCTGACCATGCTTGGATGATTTTTCAGTTCTGCTCTGTTTGTGACCCCATTTGGGGTTTTCCTGGCAAAGATGCTAGAGTGGTTTGCCATTTCCTTCTCCAACTTATTTTACAGATGACAAACTGAGGCAGAGAATGTTAAGTGATTTGCTGAGGATTACCCTGCCAGTAAATGTCGGAGGACAGATTTGAACTCCTGAAGATGAGCCCTCCTGCCTCCAGGTCCAGCACTCTATGCACTGAGCCACCCAGCTGCCTGTCGTTGTGCTGCCATGTCCTCAGAAGGTCCCTCTGATGCACAGGTGAGTGTCACTAGAGTAGGTGGCTTACAGAGAGCCTGCCTGGCAGAGCTGTCCAGGGTCTTTGGTGCTGAAGTGAGGTTATTTCTCTCTGATATCTCACCTAAGCTTAGATGCTTGTTTAAGTCCTTGAAAACTCAATTCAGCAAAAAGTAAGACTGGGATAAGTAGTTCTCACATCCCAGGGAGAGTGGGATGTGCACAAGAATGCTGCCAAAGAATACAAATCTGACCAGTAACCAGCTATTGAATGTTCATGAGGGGAAACTGCATTCATTTGGGAAATGGCTTGTACCATTTAAAAACTAAACTTACCCCTCCTCTTTCTTGTATTCTACACATGAGGGTGCACTTGTGGAATGGGACTTAAAGAGTCAGCACAATCTCATGGACACACCACTGAATTCTGACACAGGAAAATCTGATTTTACATCCTCCCTTACTAGCTGTGGACACTCACTGGAAGTGTGACCTCAGACACCTCCCCTCACCACTGGAGCCTTCATTTTTCCTCACTAAGAGAAGTTTCAACTCAATGACCTTGCAGGTTGTTCCCAGATCTCTGAGCCTAAGTAATATGTATGACAAGGCTTTTTACCTCGCTGAGCTTCATTTTCCTCTGTAGCATAAGGGAACTGGACAAGGTAGACTCTGAGGGTGCTTTGAGTGGGAAATGATCCTCTAGACCCATTTGGTGTGTTAAATAATGGACTGAATGAAGAAAGAATTGAGGCAGCAGATAGAGACATAATAAGACTTGAAGGAGAGGCTTGCCTCGGGGCAGAGGCCACGGTCCAGTGGCTAGAACAAGGGGACATGGAGTTGGAGGAGCCACATTGGAGTCCCAGCTCTCCTGCTGATACAAAGGTACATCTGGAATCTCCCTAATTAGTTTTTGCATGAGTTGGTTGGCCCTTTCCCTGGACTCACCTGTTTGTTGAGACTCTGTCATGGCTGTCTCCCATCCAAGTAAAAAAGCATGGTCATTGATCTACCAGGTTCTTGGAGAGGGGGAGATCCTGGAGACAGTTTTGGGTTGGCCTGCAACCCTCCCTCATCTCCCATCTCTATTTCTTGAGGGGGCTGAGTCCCTTAAGGTTTTGTTGCTTTAAACAGTTCTCTGAGAATACAAATTACAGAGGTAGGAGATGTCAATGAAGGGGTTTTCCTTCTTCAGGAGTCCCCCATCACCCTGAGGTATCTATCTATTTTGTCCCTGCAGATACCTGATCAGTTTGCCTTTTTGTCACCCCCAGGGGATTTTGCCTATATGGCTGGACCCCCTGAGGTTCACTAGGGCCCCTCAGTGATGCTCTTTGGGGGTAAGGTAGCATCCTGAATGCTTACAGGATACCCACGTTTCTGCCTCACTTTTTCTTCATTGGATGGGGGAATTGCCCAGCAGCAGTTAGATCCAGCTTTCTCCAGCCCAGATTTGGCCAGGGGCAGTCATGGATACATGCTAGGGTGTCCCCGTATCCCTCACAGGCCCTGACCTGCTTTTGTCTCTTTATGTCTGGAGAAAGGAGGCTGAGAGCCATCCCTCCCCCAGCCCTCCCCCTTCCTTCTCTGCTCTGGGGCTTTTCAAGGGTCCAAGCCTCATTCAGGGCTGTGGCTCTGTGTCTGCTGCAGCTACTGAGCTCTTCCCTTCCTTGGAGCCTAGTCCAGTCCCTCTGCCTACCAGCTCTTCCAGTTTCCACAGGAGTGTTCTTGGACAACCACAGGCTGAGCTCAGCCCCTCCCCCCAGAAGCTGCCATTAGGATCCTGAGCCTTTGCTCAGCTGAGAGCCCTCCTGCAAATGGAAGATGCCCTCTGGCACCCTCCCCTCACCTGGCTGGGGGATGAAAATTGAGAGAAATGATTTGGGTGCAGAGGGCCAGCCTCAGGGGGGAAGCAGGACTCTTAAAGGATGATTGGAGTCGGCAAGTGGAACAGAGACAGCACACTCTATGGGGTGGTCATCAAGTTCGATTTATTGGCAAAAGCTTGTTCGATTTATTCAAGAAAGCTTGTGATTTTTATAGTTTTACAAAATTAGGGTTCATTAGAAATAGGACAATTAATTGGCTAGGATTACAAAATTTTCTTGGGGCCCAGAAGTTCCCAGGCCCCCAGGTGCAATGCTTCTTAGAAAAAGAGAATGTACAGAGTAAATTCATCACACAATATAATAATAGTGAAACTTTAACTAAAGGTAAATGGACCTTGTGGTCCTCACATCATTTCTGGCAGGACATGAGATTCTCTAAAAATATTATATTTATTTATTCCAAGACTTAGACAATGCTTTTTAATTTTTAACATTGTCATAAGATATTTTACAAAAGGGATATTCAATTTTCTCAGGGACTTTATTTCCTTCAGTCCATGTATTAATCAATTGTACAATAGCTTGTTTTTGTGCAGGGGTCAGTAAACCATGCAGTGGCCTCCTTCTTACTCTTTTCCCATGGCTTATTTGCTACCAATGTGTCCATCTATCACTGATGTTTCCTGTTCTTTTCATCATATCATTATTTATGTAAGCTCCATATAGGGGAGAGAAGGGTCGGGGTGATTGGGTCTGGAATTGTTTGAAACAAGAGGGAGTAACTGGAGATTTCTTTTGGAGTTTTTTGTGGAAAGCGTTTAATTTCCCAAGTTTCCCAGTCTCTAAGTTTGTTTAATGCTTCACTAGTGAAGAAACCTTTCATGTTTGGCAGAAAGTACAAAGGGGCTTTTTTGGGGATGAAGGGCTTCATGCTTAGCCTCATTTTGATGGATGAGTATATACATACAGCTATGCTAAGAACTCCTAGGACAGGAATTGAGCAGATAATAATTGACCAAATGTATCCCCGAATGCTTAGTTCTTCAGGGGTTTCTTCATGGTGTTTTGCACAGGTGGGGGTCAGGCCTCTGTGGAGACCGTGTCATTCCACACAGGGTCCTTGGTTTCCTGCATTGGGGCAGGGGCTTTACAGTGCTCTGTGCTTGCCAGAATAGAGAACCCTCCCCTCTCTTCTCTCTCCTCCTTTCTCTCTAGGTGGAGTCCAGCTCTGCTATCTGTCTTCTGTGTGAGAGATGGAAAAGAAGAAAGAAGAGGAAGAGGAGGGAATTCCTTTTCCCCTGAGTCTGGAAGGGTTTTCTTTGCAGCTGGAAATGTACCTATCCCCAGGCCCTTCCCGTTCCCACCATTCATTACAAAGACTCCCCCCACTGCCTGACAGAAGTTCCTGCACTAATTTGCCTAGGGGTATTCGAGGTAAGCCCCTCCCCATCTTTACAGTCCCCCTACTGCCCCACCTCTTGTTCCCCCCATTATATTCTGTTCTGTTTCTTCTTCAACCTTCTCCTTAAATTCCCCCCAAAAAGTTTTTTTTTTTTTTATTAAAGAGATGGCTAGTGAGCATGTAGAAAAGGGGATGATAAAGAGAAAAATCAGTAGGATTTCATTTAAAATAAGCCAAACCAGATTGACTTAGTTGCATTTTTTTGTCACGGTTGCTAAAGTGGTCAACCAGGAGGACATTCAAGGTATAGTTTATATAGATTTTAGGGGAAATATTTGGGAAATTATTCAGTGGTCTTTCTGTAGAAGTGTTGTGATGATGTGGCCCACATGATATTGAAATTAGTCATGAAAAGGGCTGAATGATTGGAATATAAAGGATCCATGTGAAGTAGGAAGCAGGTATCCAGAATGGTGCCCAAAGATTTGTCAGTTACTCTTTCTTGTTTAACACATTTATTAATAAATTGAAGAACGTCATAAATAATATTCTTATCACATTTGCTAAGTACCCAAAACTGAAAGAATGCAAAGTCCAAAAAATTTTCAATAAAAAAAGAAAGAAAAAAAAGAAAAATAAGAATTATGCAAAATCTAACAAGAAATATACATATTACATACATGTACACATGTATATATGTGATGTATATGCATATATGTGAGTATAAACATATATACATATATCTATGGACAGATACATACATACAGTCATGTCTGTATGTATAGTCTGCCACTTCAGTTTTAACAGTGAATTTTACAAATTTAACCTGGGGGAAGCATAATTATGTGGTAGTATGTTAGCCAAAAACATTCAGGATATTTATGGACTGCAAGATCAGTATGAGAAGTAGGATAACCTAACAAAAAAGGACACTGGGAAACTTGTGCATTCAAAAGAGGCCTGTCTTCTGAAAAGAGGGCTGTAATACACCATTAATGCACTAGGCAAGGACTTTCTTTCCTTCTCCAGCTGATGGTGCACTTTCCCTAAAATTAGTTTGTTTTTACTTTCTATATAATTTATAGGTGTATGTATGTATATGTGTATATATATATATATGTATATATATATATATATATAAAATTAATATATTTTATATACACACAAAGACCCAGAAAGAGAGATCCACACTCTCTGTGAAACACACATTACATATAATATGTACAAATATGTGGTATATATAAATATTTACACTTACATATTTTTAGCAAATATATATGTACACACATACATATTTATGCATATTTTGTCTTTAATGATATAAACCATACCACTGAAAGGAAAGGATTGGTTGGTTGGTTGGTATCCCTAGTGCCAAGCACATTGTATGGTACTTAGTGGGTGTTTAAGAAATTTTAGGTGCTTAGTTCTTTGATATTTAGGAGAAGGAGGACTTTTCAGTATTCATGAAATAATATCACAACCGTAGCTGTCTCACCGACCTTATGCTTCGACTTAGTGCAGAAAATATAACTGGAAGGAGAAATTGTTGTATTCCATTTGGTGGCTTTGTTGTACCTTGGGGGTGATGGTACACCTAATAATTTTTCTCTTCACTGTCACTTTGAAACCACCCTCTCTTCCAAATCACAGTCCCAATAATATTACTCTGTGTTTCCACAGTCCCTACTCTGTCATACTCACCTACTTCTCTTGCTCTGTTCTCTTCCAAACACACATCTGCTTTTTATGACAATCCCTGACCATCCTGTGATTCTGTGCACAACACCTTGGCCATTTCATCAAGCTAGTCATTGGTATTCCAGCCCAGAGGAACTTCCTCAGTGTAGCTCCACTGCTCCGCCCTTGAAGCCATTGCTTCCCCTGGCAATTCCTGCACAGGGCTGAAGATGTAAAGGAAATCTTCCTCTTCCTTCAATGACCCACCAAGTGTGTCCCTCCAGGCAATTTTCTGCTGGATCTTAAGAAGTCAGACTCATGGAGCTGTCCTTTACAAAGTGCTGATCTGCTTTGGTGTTCTTTTCCAGCTTTCTGAAAATATCTCTTTCCTATAGAGCCTCCATGTGCTTCTGAGAAAGGCAATCAAGACCTCTCTCCAGGGACAGGTATCTCAGATCTCCTGAAATGAAAGGAATGACACATGGACTAATCTTCCTGAAATTTATTCTGGGTCCCTTCTACTGCAGAACATAGTGCCATCACCCCCACTTTAAAAAGCAGGTGACCCCATTTCAGCATATTCACATCCTACCCCATTTCACATTGGGGTAGGTCATTCTTATGTTATTGTAGGAATTTGTATGGTGTACACAGGAAGTTGAGACAGGAACAAGAAAAAGAGGCAAAACTTGTAATTTTGTGGTGATTCTAACTAGGAGGGTGACAGTGTGTTCAGCTGCTGAATGAAATCAAATGAGATACCCCTTGAAAAGCTCATTCTCCTGCTCTCCTTATTGTACTGGGGTGAAAGCACTTGAAATTGTGTTATCAAAAGCATGGAAGGACCAGTGGGATTGGAGGTCTATGTGTGTGATTCTGCTATACCCAGTCAGTCTTAGGGTTTCCACACTGAGGCTTATAATATTGCTTCCCCTGGTTTCCCCTAGACACGGACCTACCCTAATGCTGAGCAGCCTAGATTCCCTTTTCCAGATGTTCCCATTTCATCAGGGCTGCCATCTGTGGCACCTCTGGAATATTTGCCCCATGTCTGCAAAAAGATAAACTCCAAGGTATTTGCAAGCATAAACTCCAGAAGGTTTAATGTCCTGTGCCATTCTTGGCAATCTCTGCCCCTGACAAGGAGCCCTAGTCCTGCTACAAGGGTGCAGAAAACAATGGAGATAATTCTTTATATACTCCCATGTTTACTCTGTGTGTACTCAGGCCTTTGGATAGCCTTAAGTAACTTAGCCACTTACTGAAAAATGTTTATTGATGCCTTTTGAAGTAACCAAAAATGAAGCCCTTCTTGATGGAGGTGATATCCCCAGGAAAACCCTGATGGAGCAAAAATCCAATTACTGGTTAAAGACCTTCAGCAAGATCTTGTATTTTTGCTAAGAATCCCTTCTCTCTGCTCCTAGAAGAAGTCTGCCTAGGTGAAACAGGAATTCCAGGTGTCATCACAGCATGCTCAGAGAGCTTTATGACTGGGAAGCCCACCTTGGCTGGAACTCTGTCCAGCATTTGTTTTTTATTGCCTTAAGGACAGTGTCCCAAATACCCCCTCAGTCTGTAACTCTCAGAGTCAGCTGTTGGCCCTCATCCCTCAGCCCTGGCAGCCCAGCCACTGTGATTCAGCACCAGGGACTGCGCCCATGTCCAGGTGGAAGAAGAACTACAGACCCCTCCCCAGCAGGCTGGGAGATGAGGGCCTGAGAAATGATTTGGGTGGGGCTCCCTGCTCTGAGCCTGAAGTCACAAAACCCCCACCCCTCCCTCCTTCCTTTCCCCTCTGCTCTTGGAGACCAGCCCTGCCCGATGTCACAGTGACTGCTCCCTTCCACCTTGTATTAAAAGTAAACCTCCTTCTCAGGGTGAGGGTGTGTGGGGAGGAGATCAGTGGAAGGTCTGGGTGCCCCTGGGACCCCTTTCAGACTGACCAATCCCCAGGGTCCTGCTAATGCCTAAGCAGCTGTGAAAGGAAAGGGCCCCCTCCCCTGCTCCTGCCTCCACCCTTCCCTTTCTTCTCTGTCTCTTCTCTTCCCTCCCCACCCCCGCCTTCTCCTGAACCTCCTCTCCCTCCAGTTGGCTTCTCTTAGTGCCCAGGAGCATTTGTGGACGGATGGGTGGAAGGTCCTGGGAGTATCAGCACCTTTGTTGTTGTGTGTGTATGAAGTTAGGATCATGTGTGTGGGAGAGTCTGCACAGGTTCGGGGGGGGGGGGTTTCTGTACTTGTGTAAATCTGACTGTAGCTGCTCCTCTGGGGCTTCCTCTGCATGCCCAGGACTCTATGGGGAAGCCTGTCAGGTGGGTGCAGGGGTATTGTAGAGGGACCCGGGTTTGCACTGGTGAAAAGGAGGGAGAAACCTTTGGGGAAAATACTTCTATCCCCTCCTCATTTGGACATTTCCCCATTTCTTTCTGCCTCCTTGATGTAGACTTGCATCTTCCCAAAGAGGTGGTAGCTCAGAAAATATTTTTTTAAAATATACTATCCACTATTTATGTTCATCTTGTCTTGAAGATCAAAGGGAATGGAAATTATATACAAATAAAAACATATCTTAATGTAACAAAATTTGACTTCCAAATATATAAAGTAATATGGCAAAATAAGTCGTGATTATTTTATTTCTCAAGATCTTTGTTGCTTGTTCTGTCATAATTTCTTCCCTTACACATAGATATGAAAAGTAATTTGCTCTTTCTTCCTAATTTGCTCTTCATTGCCCTTTTATATATCGTTTTTTTATGAATTTTTAATATATTTTGATCATTAGTGTGATACTTGTTGTGCTCTATCAAATTTCTGGAAAATCCTTTCACTTAATTCAGTTTTTTTTTTTAAACAATCAGATGAATTAATACTTGACCTAGTCCTCTGCCTATTACTATGTGTGTGTGTATGTATGTATGTATATTTATGTTTGTGTGTGTATGTATATTTATGTTTGTGTGTGTATGTATATTTATGTTTGTGTGTATATGTATATATATATGAATATAAACACATATGATTGTATGCAATAAATTCCTGAAACATATCAAAATGATGTAAGAATAATTGAGTATTGATACAAATATTTGTGGGCTCTATCTGTTTTTCTGTTGATTATTGAAGGAAAATCAGAAACATTTTCAGTGGGGTTCAAAGAAGAGACTTTTAGTGCACTCCATTTTCTTAGAAGATGTTTCCCACAGGTCACCCCTCACTTCCACAGACCACTTCACTCCCAGTTTTAGGGACTCTTCTCTGGAGCCCCTTCACCAGCACCACCTGTACAAGAATTCTGTAAATCTCACTTTGTCTAATGGTACTGTGGAAACTGAGCACATTCTTATTACAAACGGAATGGTTTTGATCACAAAGGAGTGATTTGACTGTCACCCAACTTCTCCCTTGTTAATTTTACACATGCCGGATGTACTGTTTAAATTGATCTTCTCATTGCTCCCTATACTGGTTGGCTCCTTTCATGCCCACCTGCCAGTGTTTCCCAATCAATCTACTTCTACCATGTGTTTGTCTCCCAGATGCACTACTATGGATATTTTTGACTGCTTTTAGAGAAGTGACACCCATCTTTTGTCCCAAACCTTGATTATTTGGAAATGAATGATGTCATTGCTAATCTTATCAAGGCATTGGAAGAACTCATCCAGGACAACTCCCAGTCCATCAACAATTTCTAAATGTCCCATGACTAGACAACTTAATTGCTTTTGACTTCCTCCTTGTCATTATAGGGGATGTCTATGCTGTGTCCAGTGCTTGCTGTCATGTTTACATCAACAGCTCCCATCAGGTTGGAGTGCAGGTGACAGATTTCTCAAGAAGGCCAATTTCATGCTTGAACTTCACTACAAGTGACTTTCAAAGGGTTGGGGACAAGCTCCTGGGACTCTACTGATGCATTCCTAAATGTTACTTTGCTTTTGATGTGTGGGATTTGCTTTTCAATAACATCTGAACCTTCCACATTTTCCTCAAGGAGATTTCTCATGCCCTGGCAGAAGGGATACCAATGCATACCTCAGCTTCTGGAAAGGACATCTCACCTTTGGATGCTTCTTGGGTGCAGTTCTCATCCATCTCCACCTTTATCAGCCTGAAGCCATTTTCACAGATGAGACCATCCTCTGTAGCCCCAAATGAATTTGGATCCCAGTCATTTGAGAGGGGAATAAAGGAGTCACAGCATGTGCTCCAGCCAATAATCCTGTCACCTTTTCTCAGGAACTTCACTGGACCCAAAGGACACTGTAGCTTTTCCATGCCTATATAGCTGCTGCCCAAGCCCCACAATAAAAGAGCCATTTATATTTTCCAATAATACCATAATCCAATCACAACGACATATCCCATGCCTACCTTGACTGGGATTATCCAAAGTTATGCAGAATCGATCTAATTCTGCTGTGTCCAATAGTTCTAATTTTTTTTTTACTTTTCTTTCTCTGTATAATAAAACCTTGCCCCACTGTTAGGTTGCCTCTGTTCCTTAGAGAGGAGGCCTGTAGGATGCATCACCTTTTCCTCAAAGCAACAATAACTCTGCTCCTTTTTTTCCTTTAAAAAATATAACTTTTCCTTTTTCAAAATGCATGCAAAGATACTTTTCAACATTCACATTTACAAAACCTTGTGTTCCAAATGCCAGAAGTGAAAGGGATTTTGGAGCCCAGAATGTGACTGCTCTAGGGGCAGCTCTGATTGTAGAAAGACTGGCCACGCTAGAAGGGTCTTCAGCATAGAGACAGAAAGAGCTGGGAAGATCTTCAGAACTCTTAATATCATCATTGGTAGGGTACATACCTAAGCTCACACAGTTTGTGCTAGACATCTTCCAAATTAGGCAGTGACTCTGAGATCAAGTCTACTGTTATAGATGTCTATGATTTTTAAAACTTGAAAGCTAATTGAGAACAGACATTTCTTCCCACTATCTAATCTCCAGTGACAGTGACCAGGGGTGTGAATGGTATAAATTTACTCTACCTAATGCAGAAGTATGACCTTCCTCCCTGTGATTTTTAGTAATTATTGAATAAGAAAGCAAAAAGAAATTTTTCCTTTGCCAGGTAACCCAAACAAACTTATGTAAATTTAAGAAAGCTTACCAGCTTCCATTTCATGAGTATCTGATGCTAGTCAGTTTGTTGAAATCACTGCAAGTTATTGTTTTTTTAATTAATTTTTTTATTAAAGCTTTTTATTTGTATAACAAGTATGGGTAGTTCCTCAGCATTGATCTTTACAAAGCTTTCCGTTACAAATTTTACACCCAGTCCCCTCCCCTCCCCTACATGGCAGGAAGTCCAGTACATGTTAATAATGTTAAAATACTTGGCAAGTTGTGCAAGAAAAATCCTATCTACAAGAAAAAAAAAGAATCAGAGAAATGAAACACAATGCCAGCAAACATCGATAGAGAGCACGAAAATGTTACATTGTGGTCCATATTTCATCTCCTTCTCTATGGGTGTATATTGTTTTCTTCAGTGAACAATTGGAACTGGTTTGAGACAATTTTTTGTTGCAGAGAGCCATGTCCATCAGAATTGATCATCATGTAATACTGTTGTTGCTGTGTACAAAGATCTCCTGGTTCTACTCACTTCACTCAGCATCAGTTCATGTAAGTGTCTCCAGGCCTCTCTGCAATCATCATGCTGGTCATTTCTTACAGAGCAATAACATTCCATAACATTGATATACCATAATTT
>JAJPUD010013437.1:0-44379 GCA_023553655.1 Myrmecobius fasciatus
ATGGCTCTGAGGTGGCCCCTCAAGGTTGTTTTGCTCGGCACTTCTCAGATTATTAATAATCTGCGACGTTTTATCACATGACTCTTGACAGCTCGGATTTCTCCCTCATAAACCGCAAAAACTGGAGCATTTCTGCATAGTGATGGCAAAACAGAAGGGGGGGGGGTCCTTTTCAAAATACTACAAAGCAAATCCCCTGTCTGGACTCTATTCACCAAGGCGCCCAACAGCCGGACCAGAGAGGCTGCCAGGTGACCCTGGAGCTGGCGCCGTCACCTGAAGGAGGCTCGGAGCCGACTAAGAAATGGTGACAGGGAGGTTTCCACAAACACTGCAAAGAAGGACAAGGGGGAGGATGAAACCTCCTCTTAAGACATCTCCAACCCTCCACGCCGTAAGTCGAGGAACCGGCTAACCACAGAGTGTCCCATAAGAGGGCTCAGGCCCAAGGCTGCGGGGGTCAGTGACACAACACAAGCTTTTTGCAGGCACACACGCTTCGTGAACCCCACATATGTTACCCAAGACTCCCCAATGGCGGGATCTCCATTTCTGAACATGAGATGTACGACCAGGGAGGGGGAATATGTCTGGGAGCGGCATACAAGGGGCGGATGAGGGAAATGAAGCCCAGAAGGGCCCCGGGCCAACCAGAACTCCAAAGGGAGGAGCAGGAGTAACCTTAGGGCATAAGAGCATGTTTTCCTTTCTGTCTGGGTGTGTGAAGTCACAGGGAGCTTCCACACCCGCTGCCACAGGACCACACTAAAAGCCCTCACTGCTTCCCTCCTCCTGAAGTTGTTCATTTCCTGCGCCCTTTCTGGGTTCAGAATTTTGTTTCCAACACAACCAGGGATGCTTTAACGGCTCAGCCCTGCGGCCAAAATCCCCCAGGCCGGCTGCCCGAAGGGAGGGGCAAGAGTGCCAGGGCAAGTGACAGAGGCGATGTGCCCAGGGCACAGCCTTCAAGGTCGGGGCACTAATCCCTTTTGGGCTTCCTTCCACTTGCTTCAGGCTCCATAGGCCCCTCAGACTTGCAGCTTAGAGGGAGAAGATGGAGCAAACCAACCACACTTCAGGAAGGCCTGAGAGGAGCTGGCCGTGTCCATCCTGTCCCTCTCCCCAGCTGGCTGCACCAGAGATGGGGGCCCTTTGTCTCTCAGTGGGAGAGCTCCTTCGTTCCGCAGTCGCGTAGGTATTCTCCTTTCCTCATTTCAGCTTTGCTACCCATTTGGCCAAATGGGTTGTTTTTTTAATAAAGTAAGAAGAAATAACGTTGCTTGACCGAGTCTAAGTCATGAAAATGATTCCCTCCTCCAGAAATAAACTTAAAAAGCTCTGCTGTTCCCGAGTGCCCTTCGCAGGCTCAGTGGCAGCGTTCCTGGACCCAAAGATGCCCAAGGGGTGACAAGCCATGACTCACCACTGTGGCCTTCCAGAGTCTGGTTCATGGAAAGATTGCTGGGAGCTGCCAGGCCCCTGAGTTTGGCGTCATCTGAGGAAAAGGAAGAGACATTCGAGGAATTACACAAAACCCATCAGACGGACCGCAAAAGCCGTTGCAGAGGGAGGGAAAACGGCCTCGGATCCAGCATGCGGCACTTCCCACTCCCGAACCCAAGATTTACCGAGCACCTACAGCGGGCCGGGCGCTGGACTAAATATAGGGCCCGGGAGGAGGCTACGAAGACTGCAGGAAACGGGGGTGCAGAGGGAAGGCACCAAAGACACAGAGACACCCCCACAAAAGTCTTGACTCTGGAGACAAAGCGCCTTCTGTGTATGGGAGACACCAGGCAAGGCTGGAATGGAGACTAGGGAACGCAAGTCCCGGGAAATCCAAGCGGAAGACCCAGAATGAGCTGGATCTCATAGGGTGCTCGAGGCCCTACACATTCACACACATAAAGAGAGTTACATACAGAGCTCCCCAAAGGTCTTAGTGCAGTTTTATGTTTTAAGAACTTAAAAAATAGAATGCTACAAACTTAGAAAAAATAACATTTGAAAAGTGAATTATTCCAATTTTAAAATCCTGATGTTTCTTAGAAATATTTAACATTAACTATTATCTCATGCTAAAAATTACTCTAGCCACTTTTTTATTTTTTATTCTTTTTTTTTCCTGAGGCAATTGGGGTTAAGTGCCTTGCCCAGGGTCACACAGTTAGGAAGTGTTAAGTGTCTGAAGCCGGATTTGAACTCGGGTCCTCCTGACTTCAGGACTGGTGCTCCATCCACTGCACCACCTAGCTGCCCCTCATTTTTTTATTTTGGTAAAAGCTTTCATCAGCTGCTTTTCAGTGACTAGAAACACTGAATTTATGCTCCTCATCTTAAAAATATCCAAAGGAACAAGGTTTTGATGCTTACATCATAAACTGACCCCATAAAAAATCAATCAGGTGAGCTAGGGGCCACCAAGATCTACTGACCCACCAGCCTGAGAAAGGATCAAGAAGATGAAATTTAAATTTTAAACTAATTATTCAAAATTCCCAAAGCAAAATAAGTGTAAATAAATGTAAACAATTAAACTTTTAAATGATGTTTAGGAACATTTCCAGGCTTTCTACTTCTCAGACTTTGGGAATAGCTGGCACACCTGGGCATGTACTCCAGCAGTTTCCCGGGTGGAAAGTCATCGAATGCAGATCTAATAGCAGACCCTGCATTTGGGCTTGAGGACAGTCCAGCTAAGACAGAGGCCCACTGCTCCCTTGCCTTCCTACAAAGTTCCCTCCTCAGTAGGGCAGGAGCACCTGGACCAACACAGCCACAGGTGTCAAAACTCTTGTCACAAAGCATCACAACGGCCACCAGGGGGAAGAAGGACTCAACTTTTCTGCTTGACCACAGAGGGAAGGACCAAAGTGACCAGTGTCAGCTTGATGTCAGAAAAGTCTTCCCAGCAACCCAAGCCATCCGAGCGGGTGGGCTGCCTCAGGAAGAGCGGTCTCCATCACTGGGGGGTGGGGGTGTCTTCAGTCAGAGCTCAACCTAGAACTGTTTGCAAACAAGCAGGAGATTGGGCAGGGCAAGGGCAGAGGGGCACAGAGCCAGGCAGGAACGGGCCAAACTAGACAGTGTCTCTCCTCACGTTGACATTCTCTGGCTTAACACAAAAATTAAGCCCTAGTAAAGTATGTTTGAAAAGTCTTACTTGTTTTTCTTTGAAAATAATTGTTTCCTAATTAACATGTATTAGACTACCGGCCATCTAGGAGAGGGGGTAGGGGAAGGAGAGAAAAATTTGGAACAGAAAGCTTTGCAAGGGCCAATGTTGAAAAATTATCCATGCATATGTTTTGCAAATAAAAAGCTTTAATTAAAAAAAAGAAAGAAAATAAATGTTTCCAAGGCAATCCCAATAGACTTTGGACAAAAAAAGTACCATCTGCATTCAGAAAAAGAATTGTAGAGATTGAATGTAAATCAGCACATGCTGTGTTCACTTCTTTTTTCAGGGTTTTTTTTTCTTACTCCCATGGTCTTTCCCTTTTGTTCTGATTTTTCTCTCCCAACATGATTCATAAAGAAATATGTATTAAAATTAATTAATTAAAGAAACTGAAAAGAAGTAAAGAGAGAATATTGAACTTCTGATTTAAAAAGCAAGTCACCTAAAAATAAAATGCAAATAACTTTCAAAATGAAATAAATAAATGCCTATGATAAATGTAGAAACATGTTTAGAAAAATTATACACATTAAACCTGTATTGGATTACTTGCTGTCTGGGGGAGGAGGGAAGGGATAGGAGGGAGAAAAATTTGGAACACAAGGTTTTGCAGAGGTGAATGCTGAAAACTCTCTTGGCATCCATTTTGAAAAATAAAAAGCTATTATAAAATATCTTCTAAAAAAACAAAATAAATGTTTGTTTACTATTGGATTCATTTGATATTCTGAATGTCTTGCTGAACTTTTTTTTTCAGTTTTGTCATAAGAGCTGGCTCAATGGGTTGAGGAAGAAATCAAAACAAAGGCAATGTCAAAAAAGAGTAACAATTTTTAAGAAGAAAAGAAAAAATTAAGATTTAATGTTAACTTCTGAATAAACAAATGCTACGAATAGAGATGATTTTATTTTTTATTAAAGCTTCTTAGTTTCAAAACATATGCATTGATAGTTTTCAACATTCAACCTTGCAAAACCTTATGTTCCAAATTTTTTCCATTTCCCCCATCCCTCCCCTAGATGGCAAATAATCCTATATATGTTAAACATGTATAATTCTATACATATTACCACAAATATCATGCTAGACAAGAAAAATCAGATCAAAAAGAGAAAAAATGAGAAAGAAAACAAAATGCAAGCAAATAACAACAAAAAGAGTAAAAATGCTATGTCATGATCCCTACTCAATTTTCCAGTTCTCTCTCTGGCTGCAGATAGATGGCTCTCTCCATCACAAGACCATTGGAACTGGCCTGAATCATGAGAGATGATTTTAAAAAACAACTCTTAGACCAAAATACAATTTACCTGTTTGTGTTTCTAATTTTAAAACTTTCAGAAGTCCATCTTCTCCACCACAAGCTATGAAGCCTTGGTCCTTATTCCAGGAAATACATTTCAATTTAACATTATTGGGGATGGCGATCTGAAAACCACAAACAGAGAACATGGTAAATTTGTGAGCACTTTTCATGGAAGGAAATGGGAAATGAAGGGCAAAGTCTTCTGAGAAAAAGGAACATTGCTGGATATGGAGGAACATGAATAGCGAGCTAGTGTAATAGGCAGCATCTACAGGGCCCCAGGATCCTAAACACTGCTGGAGGAAAGAAAGACAGATGTATCACTTCCAAATCCTAGACTTGAAACTGGAATTGAAATATTCAGGACTCAAATTTATAAATAACTGAAACTAATAATATCTAAATATCTAAAAAAAAAAACCTAGCTAAAGTTGAGCAGGGCTCTACACTTACAAGCTACTAACTTATAAAACAAAATAGTCTATATGAGAATTCTATCATACATCACATATATGTGTGTGTGCAAGTGCACATATACATGTATTATCACAAAGAAACTCACAATTTATATACAAGTTAAACACAAAATTGTTATCACTGAAATCTTGCAAGCTCTCTAGCATCTACGTCTCCTCTCTGAAGTCCTTGCTGCTGCTGAGCTAACATCACAAAATGTAACTGTGGTTTGTTTTCCTTTTCTGTGCAATAAATACTCTGTTCCTAACTTAGAAGTTTTGGTCAAACCGGCGGTGTGAGGTCGACGCTAGAACCTCCCACGAAGATCCCAACGGCTAAGACTCAGATGCCTTGGACTAGACTTGGATGCCTGTCACTAAAGAAAGCTCATGTCATACAACTGTCCCCCAAACTGACCTTCAAAGTGCTATTCTCTAATTCTTTCCTCTCACAAAATATTGTTCTTAATAGATCTGCTCAGTAAAAACAATTCAGTTTATCTTATTTAGCACAAAGGGTCACTGAGCATCAGAGCTAGAAGCAGAATTGAGAGGCAGACACAAGGTGACAGAGAATCAGGAAGATTCCCATATACAACTCCTCCATAAAGATCCAAAAAGTGCCTCAGATCAAGTCCTACTGCAGAAATCCATGAAGAAAAAAAATCCACACTAAGTCCTGTTTCCATCCCAGGACAGCATGGAGTGACTGGGGACACTAGGGATCAGGTCTGGACAAGGGAGCACCATATGGAGGATTTTAGGGGGCTCAGGTCCAGAACAGGGATTGATGCTGTTCACAGAGCAAGAAGAGGTCCCAGACTCACACAGAGGGACCCTGACCTGGTAAAGCGCTGCCAACCCACAGCCGTTCTCCAGCAAGTTCCAAGGTGGACTGAGAAAAGGACCTGGGTTCAGGGGGGCATTCCAGGGTGAGGGGTGGTCACAGGCCTGAGCAAATTTGAAGGAAGCAGCCCCTGTGAAGCTGTTGAGAGTAGAGGAGGGGTTTTGTTTCTGTCTTTAGTCCAATGTCCAGAGTAGAAATCCCAAAACAAAGGGGAGTCCACAGTTCTACCTCTCTGAACTGCAGAGCTTTCTATATGGCTGAAAGTGGCTGAGATCAGGAGTATTCTCCTGGAGCTCCAACCAGGACAAGCACACAAGTGTGTGGCAGAGCTCAGACCACAAGAGCAGCAATAAGATTTTGCCCTGAATCGGACTCTTCTGGGAGCAGTAAAAGCCTGTAGGTTCCCAATCTCAGTTACCCCTTACATCCTCAAATAATATAAGACTCAATACCCCTAAAAAGCAGGAGACAGACAAAAAAAAAAGACACATCTTCCTTCTAGATGTGCAGAGAGCACATCTGGCCCTAATATAAAATACAAAATCAGGAAATAAAATGGAAGAATGAACCAAAAAAGAATATCACACACAACAAAGAGCTAGCAAGGTGACAGTAATGCTCAAGGAACAAATAAGAGCCCTAAAACATCTGCAAACAAACATGTAGCTTAAGTACCTTTTCAATCACTATTCTTAGAAGAGACCAAGGGTTTGCAAAGAACTAAAAAAATTGTATTCTTTTTTTTTTCCCTGAGGCAATTAGGGTTAAGTGACTTGCCCAGGATCACACAGCCAGGAAGTTTTAAGTGTTTGAGGCCAGATTTGAACTCAGGTCCTCCTGACTTCAAGGCTGGTGCTCTATTCACTACACCAAAGAGCTGCCCTAAAGAAATTGTTTTAAAAATCAAATGAGAGCAATAAGGGAAAAAAGGCAAGGAAATGAGAGTTATGGAATATTTGGGGGAAAAATAATAAGCTTTATTTTCCTTGCTTTTTTTAAACATAATGGGGAAAATGTTTTGAATAATGCCATATGTATGACGGGTCTTGTATTTCTTACTTTCTCAATGGTCAGGGTAGGTAAGGGTAAAGGAAGGCCGAGAATTTAGAAGTAAAAACAAAAATTAAAAAATCTTTAAAATGATATTCCAATAAAACTGGCAATCTAAATGAAATGGATGAGTATTTGATGGGTTGTTTTTCTTCACACTCAAAGATGGCTAAAGTGACTCTGCTAGGACCAAAGTACAATACATCTGACTGTGGCTGATCAGACCCATGTGAGCTCTGCCCCAAATTGGGCCCAAATGGTCCAGATGAGCATTTGGGATGGAAATGTCTCCAAATGTGGGCATCTCAGACTGCACGCCACAATGGGCAGACCGGGGCCAGGGTCTTCCCTGCCTACCATCAGTCTCAAAGTTCTTCAGAGAGACCCTGAGAGTTTCCTTGTATCGTGTCTTCTGCCCCCGTGGGAGCGCCTGCCTGAGGGAGCTCTCTGTGACATCGGACGGCGTGGCCGGCCCATTGGAGCGGCGCGCTCCGTGGTAGAGTGTGAATGACTGGCAGCAGTGAAAAAAGTCCCTGGAAAAGGGTCCTCAGAGCAAGAAGCGGCACTTCACCTGGCAAGATTATCTTCAGATTCTTCCCAAGACAATGCACATGGAAGCGAGGCAGATTCCTGGGTGGTGCTGGGGGTCTGTCCAGGTTCACCACCATTTACCAAAGGGATGGGCACAATGGCCGCAGACCTCCGGTTGGATGGTCAGTCTCACACCCCTTCCTCCCCAAGCTTTACTGCAGAGCCTCCCATATAACTTCATCATCTAGGTCAGGGTAGGAAATGCCGGGCCCACAGGTCGAAGAAGGCCTGGGAAATCATGGGTCTGGCCCTGCCAAGGCAACCACAGGCGGCAACGCCCTCCCCCTGCTTGAGTTCTTTGAGCTAAGAACTGTATATGTCCCGGGACTAATGTCATAAATACTCAAATGTGCCCCCCCCAAGAAAAAAAGGTTCCCCTCTCCTGATCTAGCTGATAACCCTAGAAAGTACACAGCCAAGTAAGTGAATTTATCCACAGCCTTCAAAACTCCATTTGCTGTAACTGAGGTTCCACATTTGGATGTTTGGGGTTTGGCTGGTAGAAAACCTCTTTTTTGTTGCTGTTAATTATCAGGTCAAAATTAGCATGATGGCAGAGAATCAATCCAAACCCTGGTGCATGTCAGCCCCAGAGGCTGCAATGGATACACAATCATCTGCAGACTGGGCTGGTAGCCTATTGCAAAAAAATATATTTATACATATATTATTTATAAAAATAAATTACATATATATATAATTTACAAAAATATAGAATACCTAGGTTAACAAACAAGAAATGGAGGCCTTAAATAACACAATCTTATAAAAAGAAATTAAATAGGCCATTAGGGGAATTCTCAAAGGAAAAAATTCTAGGACCAGAAGGATTTATGAGCAAATTCTATCAAACATTTAAAGAATAAAGGATGCAAATATGATATAAGCTGCTTGGAAAAAAATCCTACCAAATCCCAAATATGATCTTGATATCAAAAACCACGGAGAGTCAAACTAGTGAAAGAAAATGACAGTCCAGCGTGCTAAATAAATATTGATTTAAACATTTTAAAATAAAACCTTAACAAGAAGACCACCGCCACAATATATCACAAAGATTATCTACCATAACCACATTAGATTTGTACACACAATGAAGTGCTGATTCAAAATTAGGGAAATTATAAGCAGAATTGTCTTATTAATAACAAAAACCAAAATCATATGGCTTTATCAACAGATGCCAAAAAAAATTGAAACACCAAAATTATAGAACATTAAATAAAAATACAAACATTATTAATATTTTACATATTACTATATGATGTTAATATATGTTTATATTTTATATATTACTCCCCCAAAAAAACCCAGTAGGCTGAAAGAGAAAATAGAAAATACAGAAAAAATAAAACACTAGGGAGTCTTCCCTGCTAAGCACATATGGAACTATAAAAACCAACTACACAAATAAAATCTTCTGAATAACTGGAGAAAAATTAGTACCCAATAGTCCCAACAGTACCTAAATTCATTTATTTATTTGGTGACTTATCAATCTAACCACTAAAGGATTACTTTATAGGGTTAGGGAGGAACAAAAAGCCAAGAATCACCATAATCAGGAGTTGGCTATAACTAGCTGCAACTAGCTTCCTAGAGCAGACCCTTCAATTTTCAGCGAGAGCCTTTGCACTTCAGAAAACAGAAATCAGTATTTTATTGATTGTCTAAACATAAGAAAGCATTAAGAATGACTTTTTGAACTATTAGGGATTTGAGCATTCTGTCCACATGGCTAATGTAGAGATGCATACATGTATATACATATCCAGGTGTAAGAAGCATCCCCAACTGACAGATGACTGGCAATTTTTGGAGAAAAAACCCAAGCTCAGTGCTCTAAATCACTGATAATGCAGATTAAAACAGTGCTGAGCTGCCACCTGACAACCATCACTTTCTGGGGGCTGACAAAAACAAAGGGGGCCAGATTCTAGAGGGGAGCTGGGAAAACCCAGACACTGCCGCCCACCCGATGGAGCAATGGCCTAATCCAACCATCCTGGGCAGCAGGTGCCCCCCAGCCTACAAACTGGGCTGGGCTGTTCACCCACAGGTAAAAGAGTGGCTCTTTTTGTGGTGACAGAGAATGGAGGGGGTGCCCATGGATTAGGAAATGACTAAACAAATGAAGGCTTGTCGTCAATAAGCATTTATTAGGCACCCACTGTGTGCAAGGTCCAGCGCTAAAGAACACAAAGACACAGAATTAAAGAGCTGGCCTGCAAAATGACCTTGACTGCAGCTAGAAAGGCCCAGCAAATGCATAGGCCCGAAATCCACAAAAGAGGGGGAGGGAGCTCGGCAACTGGCCCAAGGGCAATCCTAGACAATTCTTACACATTTATTAAGCACTTACTGTGTGCCCGGAGCTGAGCTGGCAAGACAAAAAGAGGCAAAAGGCTGTTTTTGTCCTCAAGGAGCTGACAGTCTAAGGGGAGGGAGGGCTCCTTACAGGACAAGGAAGAAATAGCAGGGGGGGAGGAGGGAGAAGGGGGAGGCTTCCTGGAGGAGGTGGGATCTCAGGTGGGTCTCAGAGGCGGCCAGGGAGGTCTTGAGTAGGGGGGGAGGGGGAGAAAGAGGAGGAGGAGGAGGAGGAGGAGGAGGAGGAAGTCTCCGGGAGTGTCCAGAGGGGGGAGGCCAGGGGGAGCGGCTTATCAAGGGCTTTGAATGTCAAACAAAAGGAGCAGAGGCCACAGGGGCCCCTCGAGTTTGCAGAGTAGGGGGTGTCACGTCATATACTGCAAGAGGATGGACTGGAGAGGGCAAGGCCCCTCCCCCGCGGGACCCCAAGTCCCGGCCTGAACACCCTGCCGAATGGGGGGAAGGATGAATCTTAGGGCTGGGGGGGTGGAGACCCCCTGGAGAAGGGCCAGGGGCATGGGAGAAGCCAGGGCAGGGCTGGGAGATCTGAGGGGATCCCAAGCGAAGGAGAGATGGGGAGAACAGCCTTGGGCCTCGCCCCGGGATGGCCTGGAAGAGGAGCGGGCAGAGGGGGGGGGAGGAGAGCAAGGCATCCCAACCACCGCGAGAGCAATGCTGCGGCGCCTCCACCCCCAGGGTCCCAGGCCTCCTCCCTGACTCCCCCCCACCCTCCTAGGATCCCCCCCGGCAGCATGGAGGCGGAGCTGCCAGGTGACTTACCGGGGTCCCCCAGGCCCCCGACCCCACAGTTCCGGGGGAAGGGCTCGGTCACGGACATGAGACCCCGGCCCCCGGGGCCGCTGAAACCCCCAGGCCTTCTTTTCAGACCTTCCAGCAGAGCAGCTGACTGGGCCAAGGCTCCCGGGGACCCCGTGGGGCCAGGCCCGGACGAGAGGAGGGAACGCCCCGGCGGGTACAGAGAGAGGAAGGGGGGATGGAGACTCCCCGGCGGGCCCGGCCTTCCCCTCCCCCCCATTTTCCCCGGCTCCGTGCCTCAGTTTCCCCCCCGCGCCCAGCTTCCTCTCGAGCCCCACCTTCTTGCTGAGGTAGATGAACATGGCGGTCGGGGGGTTCGGGGGAATCCGGGGGCTCTCTGGGGTTGCGGAGAACCAGCTTGCTGCAGCCCAACTCGCTGGGGAGCTGCCGTCGCCCTGGCAACCGCCGTCGCCGGCCCCGCCCCTGGTCCTGCTCGCGAGATTTCCTGTGTCATCCACCCGTCCGATAAAGTGTGCGCGTACATACGTGTTTACGTTGCGTGTGTGTAACAGCGCATGCGCGGAAGAGCGCAGCGCGAGCGGGGTGGGGGGGGGATTGCTGAGGGGCGGGGCCTGGGCAAAGTCTGGGAGGCGGGAGATGGTGGAGAGGGTCTGGAAGCCAACCGTCGGGCCCCTTGGCCCGGACCTTTGAGCGGGTGTACCTAAGGGGGAAGGTGGGGGGCAGGGGGGAGACCACTGCGGGATGCAGAGGGAATGGTCTGGGCCGGGCTGGAAAGGCTGCAGGCGCCAAGCGGAGGATTTCAACCTCTGGGAGCCACTGCAGCTTCTTGAGCGGGGCAGGGACATAGCCGGACTCTGCTTTAGGACTCACTCTGACAGCTGAGCCTCCAGGGGATGGACCCGTGTGGGGAGATCCTGGAAAGGGGCAGACCCCGCCCCCTCCTCGATCAGGCGCTTGCCATAATCCATAAGAGAAGGGGAGGGTGGGTCGTTTTTTAAGCACCTACTGTGTGCCAGACACTGTCCTGATCATGGGGGATGCAGAAAGAAGCAAAAGGCAGCCAGCTCTAGGAGGTCCGCTAGCTTGCCACCCCTGGAGGCCGACTGGGAGGACAAGCGAGGGGATGGGGACGGATCGGCGGAGCTGGGCAGTGGTCATGACATCTCCAAGAGACTGAGGACCGAGCCTTGGGGAGTGAGGCACGGGGGACCAGGCTGGGGTGTCAGGCCTTCTGAGAAGGAACCCCTGAGCAAGCAGGAGGAGAGCAGGGGGAGCGGAGGGCAGCCCGGACCAGAGGATGCTGGGAAGGGTCCAAGCAAGCAGCAAAGCTCCGAGATGAGAGCCTCAGATCTGGCGGCGAAGAGGCTGCCGGGAGGTCTAAGCCCATGGCATCGAGTGATTAGATCAAAACGGAGAATGTAAAGGATGGTGGATGAGATCCAGCCTCCCCCCCACACACACACACTTTTTTTTTAAAAAACTATAATCGATTGGCTTTCCACCTCTCCCTCTGCCTTCCCTTACATAATCCTCTTCATCATCTGTACTGTGACCTCCATCCCTTGACCTCAGTTTTCTCCTGAGTCATCTGCCTGCCTGACTCCTTTCTCCTCCTCTCCCTATCTTAATCCTTTGGTGAACCATTACTCCACTGGCCTCCTCTCTTGAATCCCTTGTCCCCTTATGATATTGCCAGTTATACCCAGCCACCCTTCAGCCTTGGCTAACTCCCACCATTCACTATCCTCACTGCTCCACTCACGCTGCTGAACAAAGATGGAGAAAATCAGTCATGTGACTGTATCCATGACAAATTTATGTTATAAAATCTTTCTCTATCTCCCACATCAGCTCTCCACCCTCCACAGAGGCTCTTCTAGACCTTCTCATCCCACCTCAAATCTCCTATAGCTCTCCTCACTCTTAGTTTCTCAGCTGAGAACCCTAACTCCCATAGGTTTGAAGCTTTTTATTTTCAAAACATATTCAAGATGGTTTTCAACATTCACCCTTGCAAAACTTGGTGTTCCAAAATTTTTTCTCCCTTCCCCCCACTGCCTCTCCTAGACAGCAGGTAATCCATTATATGTTAAACACTGATAATTCTCCTATACATATTTCCACAATCATCTTGCTGCACAAGAAAAATCAGATCAAAAAGGGAAAAAATGAGAAAGAAAACAAAATGCAAGCAAACAACAATAAAAAGAGTGAAAATTCAATGTTGTGATCCACATTCAGTCCCCACAGTACTCTCTCTTGGTGCAGATGGCTCTCTCCATAGGAGACCATTGGAACTGGCCTGAATTACCTCGCTGTTGAAAAGAGCTGCATCCATCAGAATTGATCATCACATAATCTCGTTGTTGCCATGTACAGTGACCTCCTGGTTCTGCTCATTTCATTCAGCATCAATTCATGCAAGTCTCTCCAGGCCTCTCTGAAATCCTCCTGCTGATCATTTCTTATAGAACAATAATATTCCATAACATCCATATACCATCACTTATTCAACCATTCTCCAAAATGGGCGGCTACAAACATTTTTGTACATGTGGGTCCCTTTCCCTTTTTTATACTCTTTTTGCTAACCCTCATATTTTAATATATATATATATATATATACATATATATATATATATATATATTAAGGCCCATCCTCCATGAATTCCCTCTTCTCCCTTCCTTCTCATGTCCTGTCAGTCCGGTGCCTTTAGTCCCTCTCTCCTCCTGAATGAGGCAGGGGAATTCATAGGATGTAAAAAGAGCTCCAGTTGATTATGCTGCACAGCCTTGTTCATATACAGTTTTGCAAGCATGATCAGTGAGTGAATAGTAGGCAATCCCCAAACACCATTCAGAGAAGCAGCTCGTGGGCATTGCGTATGCATGGCATCTGCCAATGGGAGGAGAGCCGATCCAGCCTGAGAGGCCCTGTCAAGGCATCCCTGCTTATGAGCAACTAGCTGTGACCCTCGGGCTCAACCCATTCCCATGCCATGCACTAGTGCTTCTTGCTCAACAAGGGCATTTCTGCAAGGTGGCCGAAAACTTATTGTGCACCACAGGTCAAGGTGACCTCTGTACTCCCTCTCAGCAGGATCCCATGCCCTGGCATTCTTAACCTTTTACAATCTAGCTTTCTACCTCATCATTCCCCTGAAACTGCTCTCCCAAAGAGATCGACAGTGTCAGTTGCCAAATCTGGTGGCCTTGCCTCAGTCCTCATGTTCCTTGATCTTTCTGCAGCCTTGGACACAATTGATCACTTTCTCCTCCTGGATACTCCTTGTCTCTTAAGTTTTCAGAACCATCACTCCTTCCTGTTTTTCCTCCTACCTCTCTGATGGTTCCTCCTCTAACTCCTTTGCTGGATCCTCATCATGGCCATATCCTTTAACTATAGGTTTCCCTTAGTGTTCACTGTTGGGCCCTCTTATCTTTTCCCTTGACAGTCTTTCACTTGGTGATCTCATCAGCTTACCGTATCTATGGGGCAGTTAGTGGTTCAGCAGACAGAATGGTGGATCTGAAGTCAGGAAGACTCATCTTCCTGAGTTCAAATCTAACCTGACACTTATTAGTTGAGTGACCCTGGAAAAGTCACCTAACTCTGTTTGCCTCAGTTTCTTTATCTGTAAAATAAGCTGGAGAAGGAAATGCTATTTGCCAAAAAAAACCTCAAAAGAGTCACAGAGTTGGACATAACTTATAAACAACACCACAAAAATGCTGATGATTCCCAAATCTGCCCATCCTGTCCCAAACTCTCTGCTGACCTTCAATCTTGCATCTCTATCTGCCTTTTGGACAATTTCAACTGGACATCCAGTGTCTTAAACTCAACATTTCCAAAACTGAGCTCATGATCTTCCCCCAAATCTAACGTCTCTCCTACTTTCCCTATTATTGTAGAAGGCAGTATTGATTATGCACTCAATGGATCCCCTGAGGCCACAATGCAACAGAGTATGGACTGATCTTCTGCTGATAGTGCAAATTTTTACCTACCAATTAACATCAGAAAACGCAGGTTTTCTATTAGCAAACACCACCACATCTAGTCATGGAACCATTGGTTATAGCAAATGGAGAAGTTTTGAATGCTTGTAGATCAGCTCACTTCTCTTCTTAGTATGCTTTCCAAGGATGTCAACCTAGATGATGAGGTTGACACACACATTGTCAGAGCTAACTCAGTGTTTGAGAACTCTAAAGGGAAATGTGGGAGACGAGATATTAGGCTACCATCAAAATCACAGAACTACTGGGCTGACCTCATTGTTGTATGTCTTGGGAAACCTGGAGAGTATAATAGTGCCTTTCCAGGAAACTGACTCGCTTCCATTTGAATTGTCTAGGGAAGATTCTGAAGATCACCTGGCAGTATAAGACACCAGACACTGAGCTCCTTTCTTGAACTAAACTGCCCGGCATCCCAACTCTACTGCAGAGAGAGCAAGTCCGTTGGGCTGGCCACATTGATTGAATACCAAATGTATGCTTGGAAAAAAAAATTTATGGAGAACTCACACAGGGTGAGCGCTCATAAAATGGTCGGGGAAAAAAATGATGCAAGGACACTCTCAAGGTCTCTCTGAAGAACTTTGGAATTGCTGTGAGATGTGGAAGACTCTGACATAGGCCTTTGAGCATAGCATGTCTTCCTCAAAGAAGCACCATACTCTATGAGCAAAGCAGAATTGCACTAGTTCAAAAGGAACATGAGATGAGCAAATTTAGAGACTTCTCCACTCCAAATACTCATATTTACCCTTTGCGTCTGACTTCCAGTCGAACTATCTGACTTTTGCCTCTTTGTATTCTTAACACTTAGAAGGGTGTCAGGCTTAATGGATGCTTAAAAAGTGTTTATTGATTGGAGTATCATAGGAATTATTACTTGTTTGTATAGATCTGATCAGTGACAATTGGACAAACTGTGCCTTGAAATCATTTTGGTCCTCAATGAAAATAAAGGACAACCACCAAACCAAGAGGGCCCCCATCCTCCCAGTCCCCTAGCTCCCTACCTATGAGTCATCCTGGGCTCCTCTCTCTTTCATCCTTCATATCCAAGCTGGTACCAAGGCCTGTCAATTTCCCCTCTACAACATCTCTTGTAGATTCCACCACCTCAGCATCTCTGGTCCATTTCACCTCTTCAACATATCTTGTAAATTTCACCTCTTGTAGCATCTCTGATGGATTTCATCTCTTAAATATCTCTGATCCATTTCACCTCTTCAGCATTTCTTTGTAGATTTCACCTCTTCAGCATCTCTGGTCAATTTCACCTCTTCAGAATCTCTTGTAGATTTCACCTCTGCAGCATCTCCTATATCCCCTCTTATCTCCCCTGATACTGTCACCCCATTGGTGCAGACCCTCATCATCTCAAACTTAGACTATTGCAGTTGCTGCTGGAGGTTGCCTGCCTCAATCTCTCTCCATTCCAATCCATCCTCCATTCATCCACTAGAATTATTTTCCTAAAGCAAAAGTCTGACCATGTCACCCCCTACTCAACAAACTCCAGGGGCTCCCTGTTGCCTCCAGAAGTGAATATAAGATGTTTTGTTTGATATTCCAAGCCCTTTATAACCTGTTCCCTTTTACCTCACCAGGCTTCTTCCACCTCTCTTCCCCGTGTCCTGTTGGATCCAATGACACTAACCACCTGGCTGTCCCATGAACAAGACCCTCTATTTCTCTAATCTGTCATTTTCTGTGAACTTCCCCCAAGCTTGGAATGCTCTCCCTCCTCAACTCTGCTTCTTGATTTCTCTTAAATCCCAATAAAATCCCACCTTTTCCAGAAAACCTTTCCCAATCCCTCATAATTCCAGTGCCTTCCCTCTGTTAATAATTTTCCTATTTATTCTATTCTTTATTTGTTCATATTTGTTTTATGTTCTTTCCTCTATTAGATTGTAAGCTCCTTAAGGGCAAGGAGTGACTTTTGCCTCTTAATGTATTCACAGCACTCAGCACAGTGCCTGCCACATAGTAGGTACTTAATAAATGTTTGCTAATTAGAGTATTATAGGAGTTATGACTTGCTGCATCTTCTTTTAAGCATTTTTCAGTGCACATGTATGTGTTCATTGGGTGATAGGGGAATACAGAGCCACATAATTAATATCCACTGAGCTCTGGAGCTGAAGCAAAATGATCCAGGGAATTGGAGAGCCTGGGTCTTCCCTCTTTAGGGCCAGACTCCCCTAGGACTAGACCTGATCCTGGTCTGCTTTGGCCTAGAGCCAAGTAGATTAGGAGGGAACCATAAAAAAGAGAGCCTGCCCTTGTCCTACCCAGGCTCACCTCACAGCACACCTTGTATCTGCATAAAGAGAATCCAGACTGGCTCTCTGGGAATCCTCAATTCACTCTACTCTTGATGATAGCACTAGGCATCAGGAGAAAGCACAAATGACATCCATGGCTCAAGCAAGTAATATGTTTATTCTTCTAAAGTTCACATAAACTCAGGTGAAAATCCAACTCATTTTTAAAATAACATAGACCAACTCATATAACATAATTAAAAATGATTCAGAATACTTTACAATATTCCATATACAAAAGATGTGGTCATAAAAATGCATCTGAGCCAATTTATATTAATAAGAGATTTCCTTTTTTAAATTATGTTTGGTAATACATTACAAAAAAAGTTCATAAGAACAATTTTGCTAGCCTGTAGCTATGGGGCAAAGCCATAAAGAAGCATAATTTTCATGTTATTCTTATATTTAAAGGGTCTATCCAAGGAGTTTATGATTAGATTTTTTTTTGGAAACAAGGACCGAGAGCCCCAATATCACAGCTGAACAAGTCTTACTGAGCATCATGGTACAGGTGAGGGCCTAATGGACCACAAGAGTGACCTTAGCGCAGAAAAACACTCATCTGTGTGTTTGTCTTCAGAATGTGTACAGCCAAGTGATTATAGGAACGGGCAGACTAGATGAAAGACTGAGCAAGCTGTGTGAGCTCAGCACAGAAATCCCCTTTGGAGCTCCTTCCTCTACTTGGATAAGGTAGACACAGACTTAAAAAAGAAACACCTTAATAGGTATAGAGGATACATACTATCAAAATAAAAGAGAGGAAAAGTTTCTGATGTTAAGGTGGCAACTTTGTTTTATCTTATTGGTATAATTGTATCATTCCAAAATTAAATGTATCAAAAACTTGAATCTGAAAAGAGAACAATCTCATTGTACTATTTTAAAACCTTTTTACTTTCAATTTAGAGAGATACAGTTCTGGAGAAGGAAGCATTTGGTGTTTCTTTTTAAGGGGCTCCCTTATCTCCCTCTCAAGAAATGGGAAGGGAGCTTGTCCCAGTTTGGAGTAAAATTGAAAAAATATTTGGGCAACATGCTGCTTTAAAAACAGTGTTGCTGAATAGCAAACACAGTTATTCTCCATGGGTTGCTTTTTGCTTGAAGGAAAAAGGAAAGAAAAAAAAATGGTCTCTGGAAATTCATCTTATTATTTGCTCAATGCTGTTTTTGGTGGCTGGGAAACAGCGCTGGCACACCAATGGCCAGGTTCCCATAACCCCTGTGGGCCCACTGTCAGACTGCTGAGGGGGCAAGGGTGGCAGCTCTAGCGGCGGACCTGTCTCAAATCATTGACTTGCAACTTCTCCAAGATGGCGTCAAGTAATTCCTTGTTAAGGTCAACATTGTTTATGGCAAGAGCTTTGGAAAAGTTGAATTGATTCTCCCATTTTCCCCACTGTTTGGTAACCCGAGTCTGCCTTGACAAATCACACTGGAAAGCCACTGGTAGTTTTGCCACCTGACACTTGAAGAGCGCCTTTCACTGGAGGAACGCAAGGAAACTCGAAGCACAGGCTGTCACTTCTGCTCTACCAGCCCCAATGCTGCCAACTCAGACAGATGCCCTGAAGTGTTCTACAACCTGCCAAGAGGAGAAAGGCCCGACCGCCCAGAGCTTGCTATATAATCGGGACTGTGAAACCACAGGGACTTTTTGTCCCTAGAAGTCGCTTGATTTCATGTTAATCTCCCATATTGACTGTCTAATTAGCTCCTGAGGCTAGAGGGGATCAAGCCCCCCAAATCGACAGCACCATCAGCCTCTTCCTTGGGTCAGCATACTAGCTGTAAATCTAGGGCTTCTCGTAAGGGTGGGCTGTGGATCAGAGCTGAGTTGGGCTGTTTGGGGAAATGTCTGTGGGGTTCAGAAACAGACAAACTTAGAGGGGACTTTCTGGACAACCTGCCACAGGAGGGGCCGAGTCCAGTAAATGCCGCTGCTCTGGCTGGATGTGGATGGAGCATGAACTGTGCTATTCGGGAGCTCCTCCTGAAGAAGAACTGCAAATGAACTGGAAGAAGATCCATTCTCCTGGGAAGCAAGCCTTCCTGGGATCAAAGGACCATTGAACTAGATCTGGAAGGTGCTTCAGAGGCCATCATGATTCAACCCTCATCTTACAGATGTGAGAAACTGAGGGCCAGAGAGCGGCCGGGATTTGCCCCACACTGCCCTAGGAATGTAAGTGCTGATGGCATCGTAGGCTTCCTCTGAGCCTAGTATTCCTGCACAGCCTGCCTGCCTAGGAATCTCAAATGAGCTGCTCTGCAAAAAGCCAGCATTCAGCAGGACCAAATGGAGCTAGTCTACACCCTCTGGAAGGAGGGACGAAGAACTTTGGGGCACTCTAGTGTGCTCCCAGTGCAATTTCTGCAAAAAACAAAAACAAAAACAAAACAGAACAAAAAAAAAAAAAACAAAAACAAAAACAAAAACAAAGCAAAAGCAAAAAACCAGACCAAACACAGAAAACTCCTGCCCTTCCTTGAAGGATCCAGGGCTCCTTTCAGTAGGCAGCTCCAGAGCCACTTCCAACAGTTAACCTGCCCCAGCTCCCTCCCTCTGGAAAATGACTCTATCCAGTTTGTTTTTAATTGTCTTGGATTGTAAACTCCCAGAGGACAGGAACTGTCTGGTGAATGATTGCCTTTGTGTCTCCAGCATGCAGAGTACCCAGGAAACATATGTCACTGGGCTCCTGCCCCTCCCACCAGATGGCACATCACTTCCCTTCTCACTAAGGCCCAGACAAAGTGCCCTTGGGCCAGCTTCTGGTTCCCTAAGTCCCATCTCCCATCTCTGTCTAGAATCCATCAGCCCCCAAGCATGTAGGGAACCCCTCTGGCTCAGGCGTTATGCTAGACAGCAAGGCAAGCGGGTCCTGCCCTTAGGAAGCTTCCATTCTTCATTCCCAGCAAGTCCTCCCTTCTCCCCTTGCCTCCTAGAGGGCAGAGCTTCCATCAAGACTCAGTGCCAGCTTCTATCCCAACGCTTTCTGGATCCTGGAAGCTTCTTCTCCCTCCCCTCCTCCTCCATCACTGCCAAGTGACCTTTCATCCCTGTCAGATAAGCCTTCCTACACAACAGCCCTTCCCCAGCTAGCTCTTTGACAGGAGGGAAGGGTAAGATCACCTTTCTCCTCCTATTGCCAGCCTCTACCACCGTGCCTGGCACAGGGTATGTACACACCCACCTCAGTGCCTGGCACACATTAGGTGCTTAATAAATGCTTGTTGATCAGAGAGCTGACTGACCAATTGGATGGCAGGCTTAGCTGCAGCATGTGAACCCCCACAGAGGGGAGGCCAGAAGGGGATGAAAAGGATATGTTTGGCCGACAGTCTCTGGAGGTAGGAGGTGACCTTCTCCTGGAAGGCCAACGTGGCTTCGCAGCCACAGGCGTCCTGAGTGGAAATCAGTCTCTGGGCTTCCTCGACAGCTGCGGACAAGACATGGAGCCGGTTTTAGAACAGGGGGGTCTGGGAACCTGCCAGCCACAGGTCTTGTCATAAGGAAGGGCTTTAAAACTCCGTCAAGGATAGAAGGGAAAGTGTGAGGAGAGGCAGCAGACTCCCATTCGGGGAGCACCTTCCCACAGGACGCACACTGATCCCTGGTACCCAACACTACCCTTAAAGAGCTCAGCCTGATCGGTTGGTGAGTCTCTCCACTGATGCAGATTGCACCCCTATTAGAAGGTCATGGAGACCTGTTGGACCTGAAGGGAATAAGCTCTGAACTCAGGAGGGTCCTTGAACAGAGGCCCACAGGTCCTAATGCCTGAGAGGGTTGCCACCGTGTCATGGAGGCTCACACAGCAAGCCCTCCCTGCCACCAAGGCACATGAAGGAGAAATGCAAAGAGTGACCTGGCTGTAAGAGAATGACTAAGGGAAGCTAAGATTTACACAGCACCTACTGTGTGCAAGCTGGGCTGAGCACTTGACCATCCTTTTCTCCTGGGAACCTCACAACAGCCCAGGGAGGTGGATGCTATTTTCTCCATTTTACAGATGAAACTGAGGCAAACTGAGGTAAAAGTGACTTGCCTAGGGTCCCACAGCTAGGTAAGTATCTGGGTCAGGATTTGAATTCAGGGCTTCCTGATTTCAGGCCCAGTTCTCTTTCCAGCATCTCCTCGGACTAAATGGCACTAGGTCCTCCACCTCTGGGCTCTCCCGCCTTGGGGGAGGTGGGGAGGGCGGGAGGGAAAAGGGGGAAGGGGAGCCTGTGTCTGCAGAACTGCAAGCCTGCAGCGAGACCCCGATCCGCTCACCGCCCCTCCCCCCCAGGCCTCTCCTCCCTCCTTTCTCCACCTTCCCCAGGCCACTCCTCTCCCCCTCCCCCGCTTCTCCTTCCCCTCCCCTCCTTCCATCTCCCCCTCCCCGCCCCCTCCCCCTCCACTCGCCCCTTCTCCCCCTCCCCCCCCCAGATCTCACCTGCGCACGAGCGCCCGTCTCCCTGCAGGCTGTAGCCAGGCCGGCACTGGCAGCGGTAAGCCCCGGGCCCGTCGGGCACGCAGACGTGCTGGCAGCGATGGGTGCCCAGAGCACACTGATTGTGAGCTGGGCCGCAAGCCGGGGGGGGAGGGGAGGGGGGAGAAACACGGCCTGGTGAAGCCGAGCCCGGCCCCCCATGGCGGCCTGGTCCCCTGGGAGGCTAAAGAGGAGCCGCCTTGGGCCCTCCCACACTCACGCCCACACACCCAGACACACACACAGTAACACACTCACACACCCCCATCCCCACCCTCTTATTGGCCAAGGCCCCTCTGGGACCCCCCCCCAGCCACGCTCCCTGGGGACCTGGGCCTGGGAGGCCCCCTCCCCATCATGGTGAAGAAGGGTGGGTCCCCGTCCCCCAGAGAGCCCCCCATCCTTCCAGATCCTCCTCCACCATCTGACCGTGCAAGGCCACGGAACCGCCCTTTTCTTCCCTTTGCTCCCGTTCTCCCACTCAGCCTCATCTTGTTCCCTCTTATCCCAGAGGATCTAGAGCTAGGAGGGGCCTGAGTAGTCCGGGCACTCCCCCCATTTTCCAGGTTCAGAGACTGAGGCCCTGGACCAAAGTCGCACCCTGGGGAAGAGGGCCAGAGAAGGCCCCAGACTTGAAGCAGATTCTCCCAGAAGGCCTTTTGAGAGTCCAAAGGCAGCACCAATGAAAATGGGGTGCAGTCAGGACCAGCGAAGGAGCCCATGCAATCCCAGCTTCTGCAGAGAATCGGGGAGTGATCTGGCCACTCCCCTGCCGCAGGAGCAAAAGAGAGAACAGAGGGACTTAGGAGGTCTGGGTTCTGGTCCTGCTCCCTGGCTGGGGGACACTGGGAAAGTCCCCTCCCTGCTCTGGGCCCCAGAGCATTCCCTGTGGAAAGTTGCACTGACTGAGGCCCAGCCCTTCTCAAAGTCAAGAACAAGAAAGAGCCTGTGACTGGGGGAGCCCATTCTACCTGAAGCTCAGCTCTTGGGGGAGCCCCCCCCTTCCTGGAAGGCCCCAGCTAAGTCTCCCTCCATCTTCTAGCTTCCCTAAAGAACTGGGCCAGAGATGGACTGTCCGGTCCATCACCCTGTAGCGCCCTCCTCTGGCTGTCCTCCTCAGGGCAGGGTCCTCCCGGAGCCCCTCAGGATCAAGCCCCTTGGGATCAAGCCCCTTCGGAGCCACCCCGTGCTCCAGGCTGAGTGCGTGTGCTGTCAGTGGCCTTTCACTTGCGCTCTCCTCAGTGCTTAGCACAGCACCACACATAGTAGGTGCTTAAGAAAGTGGCTGAACACACATGACATCATTTTGTATTCCTTCAGTGCTTAGCCCAGTGCTGACACACAGTAGGTGCTTAATAAAGCAGCTGAGCTCATGTGCCATCAGCAGCCTTTCATTCTGTCTCTGCTCAATGCTTAGCCTACTGCCTGGCACACAGTAGGTGCTTAATAAAGCAACTGAGTCTGGTGCCATCAGCAGCCTTTCACCCCCTCAATGCTTACTTAGCCCATTGGCTGGCACACAGTAGGTGCTTAAGGAAGCCTCTTCACCCAGCTGAGGGGCCCTCAGGGAAAGCTCAGGGGAGGGCAGGCGTGGGGGCTCTTACCAGAACACGTCTTCTTATCCTGATTCAAGCTGTAGCCTTCGTAGCACTCACAGTGGTGGGCTCCGGCCCCGTCGCTCACACAGATATGCTGACACTGGTGGGTGCCCAGGGCACACTTGTCCCGAGCTGCCACACGGAGGGGCCAGGGCAGGGCAGAGAAACGAGAACACATTTATCAGGGGCGGGGAGAAGGAGGCTGGAGGCCGGGCATGAACTCCAAGCAGACTGGGCAGAGATGGACCCCCCTCCCCTGAGAGCCCCCTCCAGCACCTTTCTCCCAACAGCCCCCTGTGCTTTGGCCCTGAGGAACATTCTCTCTGACATTGGCTGCCCAGGACCCTCCATCAGTAGCCCCTGACCCAGCGCGGTCTATCAGGAAGACCTGGATTCGAATCCCACCTGACAGTCTAGCTGGCTAACTCCTCTCTCGGAGGCTCAGTGGCCCAAGCGGGCCACTGGTTCCGGCACCTCTCACCCCATGCCTGTGCCGAGGCTCAAGCGAGATCAGGGCTTTGCAGCTTCCAAGAGACCCCAGGGAAGTACTGGCCATGAGGGTTCCCGCTTGCAGGACGGGCACCAGGGAGAGCTGACTCCCGCTCTGGGCCTGCCCTCAAGAGCCCACCCCCAGCCTTCCTGGGGGAGCCACATCCTACCTCCCCCCCATCTCAGTCACCCAGGAACCTTTAGCAACTTCCCTGTCCCCCCCAAAACCAAGGTGGGCAGGCCAGGCAGCTGCAGGGCAGTGGGAAAGCTTAGCTGAAAGGCAGTGGGGGGAAGCCCCCCAATAAAACCAGGCTCCCACAGCAGGAGCCCCCAAACCGCAGCTCTCACTGGGGCCGGCAGGCTGGCTCCTTTGGGAGAATGCAAGCCTGGCTACAAAGTCTCTGGGGCTGTTCCTGCCTTTAATCTAGACCAGCATCACACATCTCCTTGCCAGCCTCAGCACGAGGTCAGCACGAGGGAAACCCTCGCTGAGGGTGAACAGAGAGAGGGGGGCTCTTCCAGAGCCTAGGGGGTGCTGGGCCTGCCCGGCTCCTCACCTGAGCAGGTTTTCTTATCTTCATTCAGGAAGTAGCCTTCGTAGCACTCGCAGTGGTAGGTGCCAGCACGGTCACTCACACAAATGTGCTCACACCCATGGGTGTTTAGGGCACACTTATCGATAGCTGCCAAAAGACGGGCACGTGGATCAGTAGGCAGCCATGAGGAGTGCCCTGAAGCTGAGGGTTTTACCCCGCCCACACTGACTACTGGGCACTGCCCATCTCTGAGAGGGCTGGCAGGATCCTCTCCAAAGTCCCTCCCAGATCTGCCATTCTGGGCCCTAAGTGATGCCTCGAGGAAGCGAGGGGACACACTGAATAGAGCCTGGAGCCAGGAGCCCTGAGTTCAAATCTGACCTTAAATATGTACTAGTCGAGTGACCCTAAGCAGCTTAACTTCTGCTTGCTCCAGTTTTCTCTTCCGCAAAATGGGGGTCATAGTATCACCTGGCTCCAGGGCTGTTGTGAGGTTTGAGTGAGATACTGGGAATGCATTCACCCCAGTGCCTGACACACAGTAGGTGTTTAATAAATCCTCCCCTCCCCCTTCCAGTTCTGACCTCTGATCTTTATTCAAAGGACCTTCCCAGTTCTGACACTGTCTCCACAAGGTCCCTCTCTTCACTCATGTCCTGTCTTCTAGAACTGGAGCCGGACTGGATGGGTCCCAATCTCAGTCCATAGAATCCCTCCATTTCCCAGAATTCCCTGAGTGCCGAAGGGGGCAGACCTGGCCGCCACGTGGAGAGCCTTGCAACTTGCCAATGTGCCAGGAGCAACAGCCCCTCTTTTGCCTGCTGCTAAGGGAAAGAAAGTCACTTATGAATCTTACCTGAGCAAGTTTTCTGGTCTTCATTCAAGGTATATCCTTGGCTGCATTCACAGTGATGGGCGCCATCTCCATCACTCACACAGACGTGCTCACACTGATGGGTGCCTAGTGCACACTGGTCCAGAGCTAGCCAAGAGAAGTTGGGGGGGGGGGGTTCTGTTAGTTATCATAAATGAGGTAACAAGCAGTCAAAATTTCCTTTTTTCTCTCTCTTTAAGAGAGATTATTCAGGTTGTGTGAGCAACAAAGTGGTGGATGGGGCATTTTCTCTGATCCCGTGACCTCTCCAATCTTCCCAAAACAAAAATCACACTCCCTGATAAAGCAACTTCAGCTGTCCCCATTGTTTAGGAAACTAGAATCGGAAAAGTTTTACAAGGGGCTCACTCAAACCCCCTCCCCACCGGCCACACTAGCAGCAGAGAGATGGCACTAGCAGCAGGCTCACAACAAAAGGCACCACCATATTCTGCTCCTCCCTCCCTCTTCTCTTCCCCTCCTCCTCTTCCTCTCTCTGTCTTCCCCCCCTTATCCTTTTCCCTCTGTGTGTCTCTCTCTCCACTGTACCATCCTTTGTCCTCAGGTTCCTCTCAAACTCTTCTTCCTGTCTACTAACCCATCAGTCATTTTCCTTCCTCCATCTAAGTGAAGCAACTTGCTGATGGTGAAGTATCAGAGGCAGGATTTGAACTCCTCACCCTAAATCCAATGCTCTCCCCACTACCTCACCCTCTGAAGTCCCTTCTAACTTCAGATCTCTGCACATAGGTGCCCATGCACATAGCAGCACAGTAAAGCAAACAGGGGCCCGGAAGATCCCTCATTGGACAGAGGAGATGCAGAACTTCAGTCTGTGATTTGCCAAGACCACCCTGGGATCCTCTGACAGAGTGGGGCTTATGACTCTGAACCCAGTCTGCCCTTCTCCCCATCATCTCCCTCTTAGCCTCCTTTCTCCACTCAGCCCTTCAATGACCACAATGCATCTGTGCTTTTGCTCTGGCTCTATTTATTTCAATTTAAAGTCAGGTCTTTCCATATGTTCCATATATTTTCTTCTATCTAATCTAATTCTTCTACCTAATTTCCCCACAGCGCCTGCAGGGAATAAAGCATCTTCTCTATTTCACGGATGAGGAAGCGGGGTCTCACAGAGGCAAGGTCAGGCAATAGAAAAGATTCTGGGCTCGGGTTCAAGTCCAAGCTCCCACACCCTATCTATGGAATTCCCCTCAGCCAATCACCTCCCTCATCCCTTTGACCCTTGGCTTCCAAATCTCTAAAAGGGAGACCATCACCGTACCACTTTGCTCCCATGTTGCTCTGTTAACCCAATAACACGGTGTCACGACTGTGATTAGTGGACCGGAAGCCCGGCGAACAGAGGATGGGCTGACAGAGCTGAGGGCCAGAGCCATCGAGCGCCATCAATTACATAACAAGGTGCCCTGACCAGGATCGCTTCAGCCCTCCCCTTCCTGTCCAACATCCAGGTTCTTCCAGTTTCTACAATTAAAACTCCTCCGCCATGATTTCTGACGCTGCCTTTTGCCTTTCTTGGTACCCTAGCATTTCACACAGTAGGTGCTTAATAAATGCTTGCTGTCTTGGAAAAAATCTTTTTACAGTTACTTTCATGTCATCTTCCCTTTAGACTGTGAACGCCAGCAGAGCAAGAAGGGCTCTTGTTCTTCCATTTCTTTGTGTAAAACAGAGCCTGGCAAACCACGGGCTCGTAGGCACTTAATAAATGCTTGTTGACTTGATAGTTTAGCCGAGTGCCTCCCACTCAACATCCATGAAACTTTCCCACCCCAAGTCCCCCCTCCCCAGTCCCCATGAGTCGCCTCTTTGTGTTAGAATGTAAGCTGCCTGAGAACAAGAAATGCCTTTGCTTTTGCATTAGCGTCCCCAGCACTAGCATTAAGAAATGCTTTTTCATTCATTCATTCATTCATTCACTCACACACTTATTCATTCATTCATTCATTCACTCACTCACTCACTCATTCATTCATTCATTCATTCATCCATCATAAGCATTCGATAAAATGGCTTTTAGATTCAGTTGAACAGAATGAAAAGGTCTTTGACTTCAGAGCAGATGACATCAGCCTTTCCCCTAGGTCAGCTCTGGCCTCCTTGGGGGACCTGGTGATTTCCTCATCTGCTGCTGGCCGGGGCCCAAGGAGGCCGGGCCACCTGCCCTACCTCTCAAGAGAAGCTTTGTGATTCCTCCCGGCTCCCGACAGCTCAGAATGCCGGGCACGTTCCGCCAGAAAGGGAATCTGGAAGGCTCCAGGGAGCGCTTCCAAGGAGATTTTGCACAGAAAAATCATTGACTCCAAACTCTTGGCTCAGAGTGTGCCAACAGGAAGGGAAGTGGGGCGAGCTAGCCGACAAGTACGTGTGAATGTGGCCAGTCAGACAGACACCCGGGTGCGGAGGAGGACGCGGGAACGGGAGGACGTGTCTTGGGAGGGATTGGGGGGGGGGGAGTATGTGCCAGGGTGGGCTGAGTGTAAAGAGATTGGTGTGTGTGTGAATGGAGGATGTGAGTGTGAGTGTGTGAGGAGGTGTGCGGTTCTATGTGTGAGTGGAGGAGATGGGAGATGTAGTGTGTGCACGAGTGTGTTGTGTGTTTAAGTATGTAGATGTGTGTGGAAGTGTTCTGCTTGTGAGTGTGAGTGTGTGAAGGTGTGTATCTATGTAAGTATATGTGTGTGAATGCATGCATTGAGTGAGTGCCTGAAAGTGTATGTGCATTGTATGTATATGGGTGTGAGCATGTGTATATGAAGATATGGATTGTAAAAGTGAGTATATGTGTGTGTAAATATGTATATAACGTGTGTATGTGTATGAACCCATGGATTGTGAGTGTGTGTCCAATTGTATGAGTGTGTGGGAGTGGATATGGGTGAGTGTGTGTGTGTGTGTGTGAATATCTGTATTGTAAGTGTGAGTATATGTTGATGGGTGTGTATGTGTGTGAGTACACAGATATGTCCATTTATGAGTGTGTGTACTAGAAGTGTATGTGTGTCTGAGTGTGTGTGCATGTGACCGTGTGTATATGTGTGAATATATCTATTGTAAGTGTGTGTGTGTGTGTGTGCGAATGCGGGCCCACCAGGGGAATGAGCTCTTCCTGCATTGCCCAGGAGGGCCCAACTGAAGGGAAGTGGGGCCGGGAGGGGGAGACCGGCTGGCTGACCTCAGGCCCTTATCCTGCCACTGGGCGCTCCGGTGACATCTTTCTGAGGCCGAATCTCTGCTCTGAGCCCGGCCGAGCGGCCCCAGTCTGAGGCTGGCGTGCCTGCGGCGGGCGGGCGGGCGGCCCCGCTCCTGCTGCTCTTGGCACCCGGACAAGGCCAATATTTGCCCAAGAAGGGTCTTTTCATTGGGCAGGATTTCCAGGACATGGAGCACCACATGTTGGCCAGGCGGCGGACAGCGATGTCCTTTCCACAGACAGAACTTCATTTTCTGTCCCGGAACAAACAGCCCTTTTGTGCCAGGGATGGAGATTCCAGCTCTGGGCTGCTGGCTCCAGGTGCTCCAGACCTGCGGCAGAACACTGAGCCACAGAGAAGCCGGGACTGATGCTGGCCTTCAAGGCTCCAGGGACAGGGCTGTGTACCAGGCAAGATGGTACCCGATAAACAGAGAACTCTTTTCTTCCTTGATCGCGGAAGACTTGTCACACAGGCAGAGGAGGGACTAATGCTGGGGTCAGCCCTGGACTCCACCTGAAAGCCTTCCTGCCCCTGCTCTCTGAGTGAAACTCAGAGGTTTCTTAGGCACCCGGAGTCTCAATTTCCCCATCTGTACAAGGGAAATAATACTGACCCTACGATACTCCTGGGACTCCCTCACAGCCCTGGAAACCTTCGTGTGCTCTAGAAACACGAGCTATTGTTCCTAATATTGCTGCCCTGCTTCCACTAATCATCCATTTAGCCGTAGGATGAAGGGAAATGGGCTATGGCAGTGGAAAGGAGGGTGGCTTTGGGATCCAAGAACTTGGGTTCAAATCTTGCCTCTCCTGCCCCTGCAAGGGGACCCTGGGCAAATTACTCTGACACTCCTAGCTCTTCCCCATAAAGAGAGGGGATATACAAGTCAATGATAATAATGGTCAATGACACTTTGCAGGTGGATTTTCAATTTGAATGGAAATTATTTTAGCCAAGTTACCTCACCCCAATCCTGGCAGATGAAGATTTTACAGACCCAAGTCAGTGTGTGTATGTTTACATTTTACAGATGAAGAAACTGAGGCCCAAAGAGGTTTCCTTGAGCTTTGGCCCTAAGAGCTTCTGAACAGTCCATGTCTGAGGTCACTTCTCTCTGGCTTTTCTCTGTCTCTCTTTTTCTGTGTCTCTCTGTCTCTGTCTCTGTCTCCCTCTGTCTGTCTCTCTGTGTCTGTCTGTCTGTCTGTCTGTCTCTGTCATTCTCTGTCTCTGTCTTTCTCTGTCTCAGTCTCTCTCTGTGTGTCTGTCTCTCTGTCTGTGTCTGTCTCTCTTTCTGTGTCTGTGTGTGTGAGACCTGCCCTTCTCCATCGAGCGGGAGAAGAGGGACAGCTATGGGGGCAGGGCACTGCCCATAACCCCAGACACTTTCAAGTCCGGCTGAACTTTCCCCCTCTCTAGATTGGGGGGGGGGGGGAGTGTTCCCTGGGCGGGATGGGGGAAGGGACCCAATAACAGCCGGAGGTGACAGAAAATCAGGCAGCCAAACACAAGCTCCCAGCCCCCCAGCGTCAGCGTGGGTTGGGGGATTCCCCCTCTAGCCCGCCCCTGCTTGGGAACACTCAGACTTCAGGGGCGACTAAGAGAGGAGCTCCCTGGTTTTGAGAAGGGACCCCCCCCAGCCAGAGTGGAGGCGCTGCTGGCAGGGGTGAGGGGAGCTGCCGGCTCCCTGGGACCCGCTGGAGCCGAGGGGCTGCAGCTTCCCCGGGCGCCCCCACCCCCAAGGTTCCCCACCTCACCACAGGCTCCCCAACTTCCTGGCGTCTTTCACGGAATGGCTCTGATCTCCCCTTCCACAGCAAGTCTTTCTTCCCCTCCCTCTGACTCCGGAGCTGGCCTGGCCGGGTCTGGTCCGCACCCCACGGCTCCTGGATTAGCTTGGGCTCCCAGCCTCCTGGGACCCCGTTCCTGCCTTCCTTTGTCTCTTAGCCCGGTACCCCCAGCCGAGCAAACGCTCCCTAAAGGCTCATTGAGGCCCTGAGCTGCCCAACTCCCGTGGGGAGCCCCTGATTCTCCTGCCAAAGAGCCTACCGCGCTGACTACAGCTCCCCCCACTCCCCATTTCCCGGGATGGAAGCAGAGACTCTCCTGGCTCTAAAACGGCCCAGGAGCCGGTCCTTGAGACCCCAGATGGAGACGTGGAGGGAAGTGCAGGGGGAGGGAGACTTTACTTTTTCCCCTCAGGAAGATTGGGGGAGGGGGGAAGAATAAAAGTAGTGTCACTGTTTCAGGGCTGGCCAACCATCCCTCCTAGGAAGGGAGGCTCACTAACTGGGCAAAGGTGCGCACTTTCCCGACAAGCCCAGAGGCAGCCAGAATTCTGTGGAAGGGCAGAGCAGGGCTGGAAGGGAGGCGGGGGCCCATCATCCCAAGTGGGGACAACAGCCGATGGCCGGGAGCCAATTGTAAGTGTCAGGAGGTCGGCCTCCAAATCCAGTGGCCCTCAGCCCCTCTATGCGACCCCTGTCTGCGGGCACTAGCCCTTCCGGAGACCCCTGTCTGCGAGCACTAGCCCTTCCGGAGACTCCTGTCCGCGGGCACTAACCCTTTTGGAGACCCCTGTCCGCGGGCACTAACCCTTTTGGAGACCCCTGTCTGTGGGCACTGGCCCTTTTGGAGACCCTTGTCTGCGGGCACTAGCCCTTTCAGAGCCCGTTTCCTCATCAACATCAACATGAATGGGAGATGAGGGTTTCCACGTCCCACACCTGCCACTTCCTCCCCACGTGACCTTGGCCAGGTCAGCGGGACCTCAACCTCCTTCTCTAAAATGAGGGGTTGCCTACTAGATGCCCCTTTCCCCCTTCAAGTCCTCTGCTTCAGTTAGAGAAAGTAAGAGCCCTGAACCTGGAGTCACCGGAGCTGGGTTCAAGTTCTGCGAGGACTGCCTAAGCTCTGTAGCCTTCGATAAGTCCAATGACAACTCTGGGCCTCTATTTTCCCATCTGTAAGATGGAACCAGATGGTTTCTAAGAATAACAAAATGGATGGTCTCAGAGAAGCTTGGAAGACTTGAATAAACTGCTGAAGAGCCAGGAGAGCCACGGGTACTGTGAGAGCAACAGCGGAAAGATAAACGACTGGGGAAGCCTTGAGAAGTCTGCCGAGCCCAGAGGAGGCTCCTGAGAGGAGGGAGAAGGAAAGCTGCCACCCGGTCCCGAGCCAGCCGATGGACTCAAGATGCACAAGGAGACAGAGCGGGCTGGCCCTGGCCAGCAGACTGCTTACCATCACCTTTGGGTTAGAAGGGTCTTACCGCAGAACGTTTCCCGGAACCTCGAGGTCACTTTCTCGATCACCCCGTAGGTCTCCACATAAAACACGTGGTCATCCACCGGCCTGCTGGCGATCGTCCTGAGCGACTGCATGTCGGCCCGGTCCACGCCCACGGCGTAGATCTCGATGCCCGCTGCTCGAGCCCGGGCTGCCACCTCCTCGACCTGGTCCTGCGGCCGGCCGTCGGTCACCATGATGGCCACCTTGGGGATGTTGAAGGTGGCCGTGCGGGCCCCAGCCTCGACGGTGAAGGCTTCGTCCATGGCCGTCTGGATGGCCAGGCCTGACATGGTGCCCGTGGAGAGCGGGATGACCCGGGACACCGCCTGCTTTACGGAGCTCTTGTCGGAATAGGTCTGCAGATTGAACTCGATTTTCACGGTGCTGGCGTAGTTCACCAGGGCCACCCGAGTGGCGCTCGCCCCGACGTCCAGGCTGTCGACGATCTTGGCCACGAAGCTTTTCACTTTGGCGAACTCCTGGGGCCGCACGCTGCGTGAGCTGTCGATGATGAACACCAGGTCCAGGGGACGGCTCCTGCACACCTCTGCGTGGGAAAGATGGAAGCAGAGACGACAATGACCAGCTGGCAACGTGGTGGCCAAGAGATCAGAGTCTCGCCCCCTGAGCCTCTGGAAGGGCTTTTCCCAGGGCTACACTGCCTAGAAGTGGATCCCAAGTGAATCGAACATTTATGAAGCGCCTACTGTGTGTTCCCTCCCAGGTGAAGATAGCAATGGTATCTTTCAAATAAATAATAAATGGCGGCATTGAAAGCTGGAAGAGCCTTGGAGGTGATCAAGCACACAACCCAGAAATGAGAAACCGGGGGCAACGGAGGGGAAGGGAGCAGCTCAGGATCACACAGCCAGTACGCGGCAGAAGCAGGATCTGAACCCGGCTCTTCCTGCCTCCCTCTGGGCCAGCTGGAGTCCATGGCTGCCCCTGGATGCCTCAGAGGAGTTCAGAAGAAGTCTTTGGCTGGGCCCCAGGAGACCTTCAAGGGAACGCAGGATTGTTCTGTACCCTGCTCTCAGCTCCCGCCCCTCCCCAGAGCATAGTGGTCCCTGAAGAAGCCGGTGGGCAGCTGACCCTCTCCCAGCTGCCTCACCAAGGCTGCCTCAGGCCAAGGGCAGTAATGGCGGCCAGCAGCAGCAGCTCTTGGGACTCCGACTCACAGATTGGGGCAGCCTTGTCGGCCTCCGGAGCCGAGGAGCCCATAAAAGGTCTCGAAATGGGGTCCTTCACTGCAGCATCCCGACTACCGTTAGCTTACTGGGCTCCTAGGGAGCCAGGGTGAGCCCTTCCTCCCACCCAGCCCCCACTCCAGGCAGGAGCAGCTCTCCCAGATATGGAGTCTTACCCACCACTGAGCCTCAGTTGGCCCCTCTGCACCTGCCTCTGCTCCCCGTCCTGGTTCCCCCCCCCCCAGGCAGCCCCATAAGGCTAGTCCCCCTTCTGTGTGTCAGTCCCTTAGATACCTGCGCCCAGCCCTGGTACCCCCTAAGTCACAGGTTCCCAAGCTTTTTGGGGTCCTGAATCCCTGGCTTTTTCTTAAACCTCACCTCACCCCGAATTAATAGGAAATAGAAAGTAATTGTAGCGTTTTCCAGCCACGTTCCCATAAAGCAAAATCCATCGGGTTTTCCTAAGCAAAAGCCCCGACTTTGCCCGGCCACTCTCCTGTGCCTTAAGGCTTCCCTTCCAGCTTAGCCCTCCTCACTCTCTAGCCCCACCTCAGCCCACCCGCAGGTGAAGGGACTTGCTCAAGATCCCACAAGTGGTCAGCGCCCGGCAGGAGCCACCGATGCACTCAGCCATCCACCAGAGCTGCTTCTCCTCTTCTGCCCTTCCTTGCTCCCCAGAGTCTCAGTGCCTTCCATGTGGGCACAGCCCATGCCCGTGTCTGTGCCAATCTGTCTCATCCCATGCCTGTGCCCATCTGTGCCCAGCATGTTTCTTCCCATGCCTGTGCCCATGTGTGTGCCCAGCCCGTCTCCTCCCATGACCATGTGTGTGCCCAGCCCGTCTCCTCCCATGACCATGTGTGTGCCCAGCCCGTCTCCTCCCGTGCCCGTTTCCGTGCCCAGCCCGTCTCCTCCCATGCCCGTTTCCGTGCCCAGCCCGTCTCCTCCCGTGCCCGTGTCCGTGCCCAACCCGTCTCTTCCCCTGCCCATGTGTGTGTCCAGCCCGTTTCTTCCTGTGCCTGTGCCCGTGCCCAGCCCATCTCCTCCCATGCCCGTGTCTGTGCCCAGTCCGTCTCACCCCGCGCTTCCCCACCGCTGAGTTCTCAGCCTGGCCCCCGCCCGTCGGGGCTGCGCTCCCTCGGTTCTCTCCTCCCCGCGTCCAAGCTTGCCGCCCCCCCCCCACAGCCCCTCAGTCAGCCGCGGGTCCCTCACCTGCGCTCCTGCTGCCGCCAGCTCCACCGCGCTGCCCTTGGGGCTCTCTGGCCCCCCGAAGAGCCGGGCGCTCCGAGGCTGGTCCCCAGGCTGCCCCCCGGCCTCCGCAGCCCCAGCTGGCGGCGGTTCCGACTAGCGGGCTGACCCCGAGCCGTGGGCACCCACACGAGGAGGAAGAGGAGAAGGAGGAAAGGGAAGAAGCGCAGAGGGCTAGCCCCGAGCCGGCGTCCCATGGTCCCCACACCCTGGTGCATCTCCCGGGCCGCCCCGTCCGACTGTCCTGAGCTCCTGCACCAGACTGCGAGGCCCCACCCGGGCTGGAGAGCGCCCCGCAGCAGCCCAGCCCTTGGGGGAGGAGAATCCCGCCCCCCCATCGCGGGCTGGCCTCGCCCCCGCCCTCAGGGCTGCCGGGCATCCAGCCCAGCCTCCTCTGACAGGCTGGCCCCCTCCGTGCCCCTGCACCTCCCGGGGGCCGTAAACCTCAGCGCGCTGGAGAGATGTCGGCCGGCACGCTAACGGCGAACCTCCTAAATCCTGCTCCTGATGTTGAACGAGCACCTGGCTTACCCCCAAGTTGGGAAGGGACATTGGGGAAGCCCCCTCAAAGGGAAAGGTCCCCACAGATGGGGGGGCAGAGATGTCAGTTCCATAAATATTCTTCGCACACCTGCTGTGCCCAAAGCCCTGGGCGGGCAGAGTGGCCAACTGAGCACTGCTCGCCTTTCCCAGTTTAGGGAAGAGATAACACCAAAAAAGACAAGTGTGATTTTCTTCCATGTGCCCAAGTCAGTATATCTGAGACACAATACCCCCAGCCACTGAGCTACAAGAGAGTCTTTTAAGACCAACTAGGGAGAAACAGGAAAGTAGCTCTGGAATTGATAAAAGGGTTGGCCTTTATTTTTGGTGAGGCAATGGGGATTAAGTGACTTGCCCGAGATCACACAGCTAGTATCATGTTGAAAGCTGAATTTGAACTCAGGTCATTTTGACTCCAGGACTTGTACTTTATCCACAATACCACCTAGCTACCCTGGGGCTGCCCTTTAAAGGATGGAAAGGAGGAACTGAGCAGGTGATGAGGGCATGGGAGGACACACTGGGAAGAGGTCATACTGAGCAAAGACCAGAGGGACAAGTCTAGGGAGCAAGGTGCCCTTCCTTTTTAGAAAGGGAGGTTCTGAAATGAGATCTTTTGACCTGCTGCTGTCTGGGCATAAATGGCGCAGCTAACTGCAGCTAAGATCAGCTAAGGGGTTTGAATTCTCCTTTGGCCTTTCCTCCAGCAGCTGTTCCATTAATGTTTCCTGAGAGAAAGCCTGAATAGGGCTTGCCCCTCTGATCTTGGAATCCAAAGAGCCAGGTTCAAATTGCACCTATGAAGTCCTTAGTAAATTATTTACTCAAGAAAATCAGAGCTCCCACTAGAACTCCCTGTCATCTCCTCCAAATTGTCCATCACTCTCTTCCCTTGGATAACATCTTCTCTCTAGCTTTCCCTGCCACCGGCTCTCCTGGTTCTCCTCCTACCTCGATGACCTCTCTTTCCCAGACTCCTTTGCAAGCTCTTCCTGCCTCTCATCCCTGTGCCTCTGTCCTGGATCCTCTTCTCCCAGTCTGGAGCAAGGCTTCTTAAACTTTTCCCACTCTCCACCCCTTTTCCCTCCAGATTTTCCCATTGCCTCAGGTATATGGATATATGAAATATGAAAATATGAAACTGCTAATAAGTCATAACTCAGTGACCCCACAGTTACAAGGCCCCATATGGGGTCGGGAACCAGAGTTGAAGAAGTTGGGGTCTAGACTGCTTCCCCAGGGTATCTCATCAGCTCCATTGGATTCAATTATCATCTCCATGCTGCTCAGATCTCCTCTCTCCTGAGCTCCAGTCTAATATCTCTAACTGGATGTCCACTAGAGATCTTCCACTCAACAGGTCCAAAACTGAGTCAAGATCTCCCCTCCCAAAAGGGACCCACCTGTGCAAGAATGTTTGTGGCAGCCCTTTTTGTAGTGGCTAGAAACTGGAAACTGAAGGGATGCCCATCAGTTGGAGAATGGCTGAATAAGTGATGGTCTATGAATGTTATGGAATATTATTGTCCTGTAAGAAACGACCAGCAGGACGATTTCAGAGAGGCCTGGAGAGACTTGCATGAACTGATGCTGAGCGAAACGAGCAGAACCAGGAGATCATCATACACGGCAACAACAGTATTCCATGATGATCAATTCTGATTGGACGTGGATCTCTGCAATAAAGAACTGTCTCAAACCAGTTCCAGTTGTTCACTGAAGAAAACCATATACACCCAGAAAGAGGGACATGAAATATGGACCACAACGTAACATTTTCATGATCTCTATTGACATTTGCTTGCATTGTGTTGCCTGTCTCTGATTTTCTTTTTTTTTTTTTTCTTGTAGATAGGATTTTTCTTGCATAACTTCTCAAGCATTTCAACATTATTAACATGTAGTGGACTTCCTGCCATCTAGGGGAGGGGAGGGGACTGGGGGTAAAATTTGTCATGGAAAGCTTTGTAAAGATCAATGTTGGGAAACTACCCATATACATGTCATACAAATAAAAAGCTTTAAAAAATAAAAAAATAAAAATAAAAAAATAAAAAGATCTCCCCTCCCATCCACCAAATCCCCCCTTCCTCATCCTAACTTTCCTATTGCTCCTGAGATCACCCCCCTCCCGATTATGTCATCTCCAGTTCTTCCCTGGGACCCCCTCCCTCACCCCCATACCCAAGCATGTCAAGCCATGTTGATTCTGCCCCACATGTCTCCTTCTCTGCCATGAGCCTGGTGCAGATCCTCATCACCTCTGGACTATGGCAGCAATTGCTGGGGGAGGGGGATCTGCCTGCCTCCAGTCTCTCCCCATTCCAGTCCATTTTCCACTCCGATCTCAAAATAATCTTCCTAAAGCACAGGCCAGAACAATTCTGCTCCTACTCTATAAACTTCTGTGGCTCCCGGATCAAATACAAAATCTTCTTTGTCCCTTAAAGTCCTATAGAACCTGGCTCCTTCCCCCATTTTCGGTTTTCATGTACTTTCTTCACCCCCATCCTCTGTGATCTCCTGACACTGGTCTCCTGGATGTCACTCCAGCAAGACCCTCCTGAATCTGAACCTGTCCCCCACCCTTAAAATCCCCTCCCTCCTCAGCAACTGCCGGCTTCCCTGCTACAATCATACCTTCTCCAGGAGACCCTGCCCAATCCCCCTGAATGTTAGCTAGTGCTTTGTCCCTGCAGGTCCCCTCTTATTTCATAATAGTTTGCATGGATTCCCCCCCCATTACACTGTGAGGTTGGGGAGAACAGGGGGGCTTTCTTTTGCCTTTCTTTGTGTCCCCAGGGCTTACAAAGTCCGGTGTCTGGCACATGGGAGCCATTTCATAAACTTGTGTTGATTTATCGAGCCTGGAAATGGTTTGGTGACTTAATTGCTTTTATTTTTTATAAATCAGTTATTTACAGAAATTTCCCCTCCCTGTCTATTCTGCTCAGTAGTAGAGTAACAAAGGGGGGTGAGGGCGAGGAGAGAGAAGCACAACTGTGATTTACTGACCCCGTCTGGTGGAGGAGACAGCATTTCACACCCATAGCCCCCCACCTCTTCCAAGAAATAGGGATGGGTTTGGGGAAACTGGGCCAAGGTCATTCCGAATCACCCATAAGCCAGTCCTTTTGCTTAGTTCCAATTGTTTACCTTGTCATAGTCCTTGGCTATGGTGATTTCTGCTTACTTCACTTGGTATCAAGTAAAGAAATCTTCTTTGCCCCATCTGTGCATGAGCAAGGATGTGCTCATCCTTGTGCATTTATTGAGTGACCACTGTGTGTCGGGCTGTAAATTGGGTGCCCACTGTGTATCAGATTATAAACTGGGTGCCCACTGTGTGTCAGGGGTGCCCACTGTGTGTCAGGCTGTAAATTGGGTGCCCACTGTGTGTCAGGATGTAAATTGGATGTCCACTGTGTGTCACATTATAAACTGGGTGCCCACCGTGTCAGGCTGTAAAGTGGGTGCCCACCGTGTGTCAGGCTGTAAAGTGGGTGTCCACTGTGTGTCAGGCTGTAAAGTGGGTGCCCACTGTGTGTCAGGCTGTAAAGTGGGTGTCCACCGTGTGTCAGGCTGTAAAGTGGGTGCCCACTGTGTGTCAGGCTGTAAAGTGGGTGCCCACTGTGTGTCAGGATGTAAATTGGATGTCCACTGTGTGTCACATTATAAACTGGGTGCCCACCGTGTCAGGCTGTAAAGTAGGTGTCCACCGTGTGTCAGGCTGTAAAGTGGGTGTCCACTGTGTGTCAGGCTGTAAAGTGGGTGTCCACTGTGTGTCAGGCTGTAAAGTGGGTGTCCACTGTGTGTCAGGCTGTAAAGTGGGTGCCCACCGTGTGTCAGGCTGTAAAGTGGGTGTCCACCGTGTGTCAGGCTGTAGAGTGGGTGTCCATCATGTGTCAGGCTGTAAAGTGGGTGTCCACCGTGTGTCAGGCTGTGAGTTCAGCTGCTTGATCCTAGGCTGACAAAGACGGACTCAGTCCCGGCCCCCGGGGAGCTCACGTTCTCCTGGGGAAGAAAACGAAGGGAATAAAAGCTTAGAGAGCCCACGTGGCTACAGGATGCTGCGCCGCTGCCCGCACGCATCAAACGTCGCAGCGACCCCGGGACAAAAAGACCACAGCGGGCATAGGGGGAAGGGGGGAGGGAGGGGAAAAGCGGGGAGGGGGGGAGGGGGCGGGAGAGACAAAGGGGCCCGAAGCAAGCGCGTGCGTGAGATTCTGCGACCTGGCTGAGACTCGCCCAGGCTCACTCCACTCACAGCGGGCAGGAAGGGGACGGGGCGCGAGCGGGGCGCGGGCGGGGCTCGGGGAGGGCGCGGGCGCAGGCGGGGTGAGAGCGGGACTCCTCCTAAGCCCGCGGGACAGAAGCCCGGGTGTTCGGAGCTCGCCGTCCACTCTCCGCCCCGCCCTGCCCCGGAGGAGCAGCCCCCGGCCGGGCCGCCCCGTGCCAGCGCCCCGGGAGCTCCAACCCCCGTGGACGTGGACGGGTGCCGGGGAGGGGGGGGGGGGAGGCTCGGGCCGCGGCTCGGCCTTCTAAAAGAGCCTTAGAAAAGGGAACGTGAGAGGAAGGGCCGCTGGCAGCGGCGGGCCAGCCACAGGCACGCTGTGCAGACGGAAAGACAAACATGGGCACCGTGGCCCAGACAGGCCCGAAAAGGCGGCCGGTTAGCGGCAAGGGCAGGGGATGTGCCCGGGGCCCCTCCTGCGCCGCCAGCACAGCAGGGACGACCCTCCGCCCTTCCTCACAATGCCCCGTTGACTCGGGGCGGGGGAGGGAAGGGGGGGGAAGGAGGAGAGGGGAGAGGGAATTAGCGTGATTCCCATTTCCCGGAAGGGAAAGCTGAGACCCAGAGTCTAAACTGGGGCGTCAAACACGTATTAAGTCCTGCCACTGTTCTAAGTGCTGTGGAGATTTCTCCCCCTCCCCCCCCCCCAAAGCAAGGAGATCCCTGCCCTAGAGGAGCTCACAGTCTAATGGGAGTAAAAAGCATCAACTGGGCGCAGGACATCACGGGGTACATTGGGGCTCCTCCGGAGGGAGGGCGCGGAGGAGGGAGAGCGCTCCAAGCGAGGGGCACAGGAAGGAGGCGCCCAGTCGGGAGGTGCAGGGATAGCCAGGGGGCCAGTGGCCCTGTGTTAGGGCAGAGTGCCCAGCTAAGTGTGCTCGTATTGGAAAGCTAGCAGGAGGGCAGATCGAGAAAGGGGCCCGAATGTCCGAGGGCTCTGTATTTGAGGTAATAGGGAGCCATTGACGGTTATTGAATAAGGGCAGAGGGTGGTGAGAGGGTCAGAACTTCACATGGAACAGCGCAGGGAGGGACTGGAGGAAGGCACATACAGCCCCTCCCCCAGCAGCTGCTGCACTAATTTAGGGGTGACACCTCACCCCTAAATGAAGGTACATCGGGCTGAGGGGCAGAGGCAGAAGAGTTGTTAGGGAGGTGGAAACAGCTGACCTCGGCCCGCTGATGGGCTGGGAGGCGTTGCAGGCTTCCACGACTCGGAGGAGGAGGGTACGCTGCTAAGAGGGAGGTGGAAAAGGAGGGACAAAGGTTGGGAGTTCGGTTTTGACCGTGGTGACTTGGAGATGTCTACACTGGACACTATTGCAGAGGTGAGAGTGGAGGACAAAGGCTGGGTTGGACGAATCGATTTGTAGATCAACAGCATAGAGCTGACTAGAGTCTGGCAGAGTGGACTGGGCCAGGGGTGCCTCCTGGCATGGGGTCCGCCCTGCCCCCCCTGCTCTCTTCCGCTCTTTGGGACTCACCGTTAGCAGTAAGTGAGATGGGGGAGAAGCACCGGCTCCCTGCTGGCGGGGCTCCTGAGGGCACCTGGCCCAATGTCTTTATTATACAAATATTATTGTATAATAAATCATACATTATTATACAACGTCTCTATTATACAGAGGTGGGAACTGAGGCCGAGGCTGGGGGGGGGGGGGCTCACTCTGAGTTGAAATCGGTGCTAGATCCTGAATTTGAAGCCAGATCCTCTAGGTCCAGCCCTGTGTCCTTTCTCCTGTCCCACAGCCTGCACTCCCAGTCGAAGGACCAGTGCTCAGGATCAGGACATTCATTTCTGCTCAGTTTCCCCATTTCTAAAATTGTCTTTTCTAAGTGCTTTCCATGCCCCACTCTCCAGGGCACAGCTAAGGCCCCAGACCCATTCAGAGGGGATGTTCAGGCATAAGTATACCTGCACATGTGGGGGGGCGGTGAGGGTGACAGGGGGCCCCTGTTAGTCCTTTGGTTCTAGAGCAGGGGTGGAGAAGTCCATATAAGGCCCTTGGAATCATGTGCTAAGGTAACGACCAGCTGAAGGTGCCGGACAATAAGCTCCCAGTGCTTGAGTTCTCGAAGCTGATAATTTGCAAGGCCAGTGGATGATGTTATCTAGGTCCAATGGCTCTTGGCAGACAAACAGGTTCCCCACCGCTGTCGTAGCGGAATCCCCTGGCTGGTGAGCTCTCTTTGGCCATTTGCTAAATAAATCACTGCTGGCTCTACTTAGGGGATGACGGGAGACTTCCAGTGTGGGCAGCTAGCTGGGCCAATGGTTAAAGCCCCAGGCCTGGAGGCAGCAAAACCTGAGTTCAAATTTAACCTCAGACATTTCCTAGCTGTGTGACCCTGGCAAGTCACTTAACCTGTTTGCCTCAGTTTCCTCATCTGTAAAATGGGAATAATAACAGCCCCTACTTTCCAGGGTTGTTGTGAAGATCAAAAGAGATAATGATTGTAAAATGGTTAGTTAGAAATCAGAAATGGTTAGTTTATTGTTAAATTTTCAATAGTATTTCATTTTTTCCAAATACATGTAAAGAGAGTTTTCCACATTCATTCTTTTTTTTTAAAGCTTTTTATTTTCAAAACATCTGCACGGATAAATTTTCAGCATTGACCCTTGCATAGCCTTGTGTTTCAGCTTTTTCCCCATTTCCCCTCCCCCCTCCCCAATCCAATATATGTTATACATGTTAAAATATATGTTAAATTCACATATTTTTACAATTCTCTTGCTGCAAAAGAAAAATCAGACCAAAAAGGAAAGAAAATGAGTAAGAAAACAAAATGCAAATGAACAACAAAAAGAGTGAAAATGCTAAGTTGTGGTCCACACAGTTCCCACAATCCTCTCTCTGGGTGTAGATGGCTCTCTTCATCACAAGATCATTGAAACTGACCAATTCTTCTCCCTCCCTCCCTAAACTCCCCATCCCCAAGACAGCAAGCTATCTGAAAAAGGTTAAATATGGGTGATTCTTTTCAACGTATTTCCAAATTTGGCGTGTCGTGTTAGCTATTACTTAACTTTTGCAGAGAGGGCAGTCACCCATTCATTTGTGGATGGCCCCAGAGGTGGCTGTGAGGAGGGAAGTGGAGGAATGGGAGGGTCTGGCCCAATGGCTCTCTCAGGATGAGGAGGGGCCCAGAACCTGCCCCAGAAGCCACCGATGCCCTTCACCCTATTTCTAATTCCAGTAATTGGGCAGCTCAGTATTTTACTCTGTGTTCCTGCTCAATGAATGAACAGAGAGGACTGTTCATTTGCCAGCAGCAAATGAATACAGGGTCCCAGGGCTCAGTCACATTTACGAGGCAGCTTCCTGGGCACTCCAAACACCTCTCTTTTGAGGGTTGGTTGTTGTCCTTCGTGCTAGGAGAGGACCAAAATAACATTGCTCTGGTGGGATTTGGGTACAGGGTGTCTGACTGCGGTTGATCAGACCAATAGAAGCTTGTCCTAATCTCAGGTCAGGCACACATGGTCCAGTCCAGGTCAACACCGGAGAGGAAATAAATGTCCCTGAAATTGCATTGCTCACATTTCTTTTGAGGTACTGAAATTCTGCCTTGCTCAGGGAGCACAGCACCTTCTCTGAGGGGGAGGCCCGTGTCAGTGTCCCCCATGTCACCCAATCAATTCCAAAGTTCTTCAGAGAGCCCTTGAAAGTGAACTGCTATTGCTTCTTCTGACCTCCATGAGTACCTGCCACACATATATGTTTACTATATATACATATAAATATATATTTTACATGTTTATCTTATATTTAATAAGATATCTTGAGGTTTAAAAGCTAGATTTTATTTCTTCCTTATCTATTTATTTATTCTATCACCACTGAGTTGGGGTTTTCCCCCCTGAAAATGAGGCAATTAACTTTTTTGGTTCATGAAGTTTTCCTTCATGATTTCTTGAAAAACGGCCCTGGTAAACCAGGCTTTGACAAATCCAATTGGGATTCAAAAGGAGCCCCTCACTCTGACTCTCACTGATTGGCCAATAATAAGTCCAGCCCACATCTCACTTGTTTGTTGTACATCTCAGCTGGAATAGAATCACCACCAGCCACCAATTCGAGAGGTAAAAGGGCAATGGCTTCAATGTTGATTGATGGTGGATTGTTAAGTGTTTAGCCCATCTCTTCAGGATCAGGTCTTTATCCTTAATTAGCGCAGCTCCCTCCATCAGTCCTGAGTAGATGAGATGCACATCGGTCTTTGGCCCATAAACAGCCTTCAGGGCATCACCAAAGTATTTTGGAGTGTCACCATCAGTATAAAAGTGACTTTCATCTTCTTACTGAACCAAGGAATCCTACATCCCTCTAAGCTTCACTTGCACTTTACCTTTAGTGGAGTTAAATGTCACCTTCTTAGAAACTGATGAGCTATCTTGCTGGTACACCCTGGTACACTCATTAGCAGATTCTGCATTTCCTCACCATTTTCATCTTGATGATTGCAATGGTTCTGACCCAGATGAACAAAAGTAGTGCAGTACGCCAAATCTCTGAAAGCTGCCCCTTCCTTTTCTGCTCCCCTGTTGCCAACTGTCTTGGCTCAACTTTCTCTCCAAGTTAGCAGCAGACTTCTCGCCTGGAGAAGCATTCTAATCTGTTCACCTTAGTTTTTCAGGCAGTTTTTGTGCATTGAAGCCTCTGCCTTTGTTGAATGTGAATAAGCTTGGAGAGGATAAGTCTATGATCAGTCCAGCACTCTGTGCCACACATTGCCTTGGTCACTCTTACATCCTGCCCGCCTCTTCTTACAATCACATCCTCTATTAAAAATCATTGTTTGCGATGAGTTTGCATCTGTGACGTTTTATGGTGTTTAGATAAATGGAATATAGTGTTGGGGATGAGAAGATCATGAGATGCACAGGTCTTCAGTAGTAAGTGACCATGCTGTTGTTTCCAATTTTCTTTCTCCCAAGGACCCCCTGCCATCTCTGGTTGTCTGAGAATTAAAGTCACCCAGAATTAGACAATTTTTGGATGATGAAATTAAAGCCATCTATAGTCATATATATGACTTCTTACACCTCTCAGATTAGCTAAAATGACAGGAAAAGATAATGATAAATGTTGGAGGGGATATGGGAAAACTGGGACACTAATGCATTGTTGGTGGAGTTGTGAAATGATCCATCTATTCTGGAGAGCCATCTGGAATTATGCCTAAAGGGCTATAGAACTGTGCACACCCTTTGGCATAGTAGTGTCATCATTGGGTCTGTATCCCAAGGAAATCTTAAAGGAGGGAGATGGACCCACATGTGCAAAAACATTTGTAGCAGCTTTTTGTAGTGATGAGGAACTGGAAACTGAATGGATGCCCGTCAGTTGGAGAATGGCTGAATAAATGATGGTATATGAATATTATGGAATATTATTTTTCGATGAGAAACGCCAGCAGGACGATTTCAGAGAGGCCTGGAGAGACTTGCATGGACTGATGCTGAGGGAAACGAGCAGAACCAGGAGATCATCATACACGGCAACAACGGTATTACACGATGATCAATTCTGAAGGACATGGCTCTCTGCAACAAAGAATTGTCTCAAACCACTTCCAAGTGTTCAGCGAAGAAAGCCATATACACCCAGGGAGAGGGATGTGAAACGTGGACCACAACATAACATTCTCATGCTCTTGATTGATGTTTGCTTGCCTTGGGTTTCCTTTC